>JAPMOR010031182.1:73450-100705 GCA_026543865.1 Argiope aurantia | reverse complement strand
ATTAAGTATAAAACTCTTACCTCTTGCTACATTTCCAGCTTTAAAAGGAAAACAAAATAAATTTGTAAAAATACAGAGATAAACGTGATAAATAAGTGCGCATGATTCTTATGAATACAATATAAAAATCGTGATAAGAATGTCACAAATCATTTTTTATATGTTTTTGAGATCATTTGTTAGTTTTATATCTCGTAAATGTTAATATAACCTTACATTTTCCTTTTCTGTGGTTGCATTGAATTTCATAACCGCCGACATTGCAAACGCTTTTCTTTAAATTTACTCAATAATTGTTTATTTTCTTCTTAGAATTATTTTCACTTATAAACTGTACTTGTATTATTTTATTAATTATAATGATAAACAAAGTAATCTGCTCACAGATTTATTGCAAAATGAATTATTTTTTGTATTTTAATAGATAATGAAATAGGGATAGTTATATAATGTAAACTACTTTTTCTGCGCACGCTAAAGGCCTTTAGACAAAAACAGATAAGTTTAAACAGTTTAAGATAATGCTGCATTAACTTATATTTATACAATAATTCTTAAAAAAACAATTGTATATTAATGGAGAATCATTATTTTATGAACGAATTTTCATTTATATATGAATATTTATGGAAATATTAATTAATTTATTTATATTACAATCCCTATTAGCCAATTTGCTCAACAACTTTATTACGATATCTTTACGGCATTGTTTAGTTGTCAAAACATCTTAATGTATCATACAATAGTATATTATGCTAATAGTGATACTTGGGAAATAAATTATTAACAGTCGGTTTCAAGTTATTGATCAGCCTTTAAGGTTTTTTTAAATTTCGTATTCAAAAAGCCTTAAACCATTTATGCAGTTATTCTATTTGATGAAATTACTTTTGAATCATTTCCTTATGTGCTACTGCTATAAATATCATTTAAAAATTCTACTGGCGTTTTAGCAGTTTAATCGAAAAAATATTTTTCAAATTTTATATCCAATGAATTATTCAGGAGGGAGGGTTATAGTAGTAAACTGCAACCTAAACGAAGTAATTGTTGATGATTTTAAAAAATTGCCCTCAGGCAATGTATAAAATAAGCACCATAAATTTAAATTCAATGCAATCATAGAGTTTAAATAATAATAATATAATATACACTGAATTGTATATTATTAACTGAATAACTTGAATTATGCATCAATGTACAATAAGAATTTAAAAAAAATCATGGAATTATAAATAAAATTATTGTTTCATACCTCCGGTTATTGCATCTAGAAAAATCTACATTGTTATTAAAAACATAAACAGATAGTAGTTTATTACTGACATATAATTTTGAATATTTAATAAAAATATAAAAACAATTAAATCACACTAAGCTTTCATGCGCTCATTTTTCTTTACCTCTCAAAACGCTTTTAAGGTCTGCGGTGGCCTGGTGGTAAGGTCTCGGCTCGTGAGCCGCAGGGTTTCAGGTTCGAGACCCAATTTCACTGAAGAACCTTCGTGTAAAGGGATCAGTTGCACGTTAAATCCATCAGGGCAAACGTCCTCCCGTTGGTGTGACGAGGGAGGTCCCAGTTCAGGCATCGTTCTCGTCATCTGACTGCGGTTCAAAATTACGAGGTCCATTCCAAAATAGCCCTAGTATTGCTTTAAAACGGGACGCGAATATAACTAAACTAAACTAAAAATCTCAAAAGGTGTTTATATGTTTTGTTGAGTTACCGAATTAAACCCTCAACCAAGTGTAAACGCAAAATAACAAACGAATTTATTAATGTGAACGTTACTATAAGTAACAATACTTCTTTTCATAGAATACTGAATGTCAAAACGATGTAATTACCCTGAAATTTTGGTTATTTATGCGAAGTTATTTTCGATTATTGTGGCAAAAATACTGTTGAATTATTGATTATTGAAAAGAATAAAATAGTTACGGTTAAATAATAATAAAATAGTTATAGTTAAAAGAATAGTTACGAAGATATGTTATTTGTAAATTATGTCGAGTTGCCGTATATTGCGTATTAATATGGGTTTTTTTTCAGCTTGCCTCGCATTTTTTTTTGTCAATGTCCATTTTCACCTTTTGTAGTTGTTCAGATATGCTAGTTGTAATACATGCCTAAGTCTGTAATGTCCTTAAGTTTCACTGCTTGTGATTGCTGACTCTTTTTTACTGTTGCTGATCGTTTTTGCTAGACTAAAAGCCTTTTAAGTCTTTCTTAAATGCGCTAGTTGGCAAGACAGCAAAATTTTTCTTAAGCCAGGCATCTAATCTATTGCCAGTGGCTAAAATTACAATATTCCATTTATTCAATAGTATGCTTCTTCAGCATGATTTTAGATACTAAACTCCAGAAATAATATATATTTTCTGATGAAAAAAGTAATGAAAATATACTTAACAATTGCGGTTTAAAACGATGCTTGAACTTTTATTAATAATAAAAACATATAAATATTTAGCTCTTTTTCCGTTTGAATCGTTTTGCAACATTAAGAGCAATTCTAGAAATTTAAAAATAAATGAATAAATAGAAAAATAAAAAAATAATAATAAATTAAAAACATTTTTAAAAAATTAAGGCAAAATTATCTAACAAACAAACATCTATACCAATAGTACAGGATGCAGAGTGATTAAAATAGCAGCGACGTCCCCTAGATAGAGTACACTTCTGTGGTTATAACATTTCGCGCATTATTGAAATATGATTAAGTACAGTTTTTTCATCAGCCTTTAGCTCCAGAGGCATCAGGAGTTAAAGACTGAGGAATTTGGCAGTAATCAGAAATTTTATATAACTTGATTTTTTTAAATTCAAATATTGAAGCAAATCTTATATTTCAATGCAAAGTAAAATCGCTGAAGTCGGTAAAAACTCCTATCCAATAATAATTTAACTATCGTTGTGAGATCAGTGACATTTGAGAAGAAGGGACAACAAAAATAATATATAAGTTTAAATTAATAATTGAGCAGTCAGGAAGATTTTAAAAAGAGTTAATAATAATAAGTAATTTTTTTAAATACCTTTTTTACAGATTACTGTTTTCTGATAATCCAATACAATTTATATTTAAGAAGCATTTATATCGAATGTCATTAGCTTGCTTCTAAATGAATTAAATAACTATATGCACTTAGAAATTAGAATTTTACTTACGGCCTACTAATCCAGAACCTAGGTAAAATTATGAGAGAATAATACAAAAATATTTAGCCAATGTGAAAGCCAAAAACAACACACACGTGCGAGTGCGCGCGCGCACACACACACACACACACACACACACACACACACACACACACACACACACACACACACACACACACACACACACACTTAGTTAATAAAACAGAGGTACGATGTAATGCAAAATTTTATGATTATCTATTATTGAAATTCATTAATTAAATAAATATTTCATTTGAGTTTTTAACAAATATCGCCCGATCTCAGCTAAGTTGGCTAAAGTAAGAATTTTGGCCAAATTAACATTACTTTTAATGACCAATATAGTCTGCAAGCATAACTTTTTTTCGTAAACATATATGCATATTTGAAAAAAAATAAATCAAGATTAAGGAATAGAACAGAAATTTAAAAAAAATAGATAAGCAGATAAAAATAAAAATTAAAAGAAAATGAAAATCAGAAATAAAACGAATGCCATCGTGCATATCTTCATCGTATTTTATTTTTGTGTTTTTCGAAATTTCTATGAAATCTTACCAGCTGATTTATCTATGGATACTTAAGTAGCTTTATCCTCTAATTTCTCTATTTTTCGTGTAAGTTTATTTTTATACCACAATTACTTGGGTTAAATTTAACGCGATTGAAGAATAAATCTACTTACCCATTTTATCTTCAACTGCAAAATGAAGAATAAATGCAAGCATTAATTCTCATTGTTTTAATAAAGTTCTGAAATAAAAAAAAACGCATTCGAAAATTTCAACTACAGATTAATGATTTTTGTGAGTGTTGGAGGATTTCGAATACAAATATGTTTTATGGAATTCAAAATTTTATAAAATAAAGGAAAACTTACCCATATCTATTGCGTCTATAATGGAGGAAAATGTTACATTCACAAATGATAATTAATTTGAAAACTTGAATATCTTTCAAATAAGTAATCGAATCAAAGAAAATTATTTAAATAAAATTTATGTATTTTTGGGTATTTAAAGTCAACTTTCCTTTAATTTTACTTTTAAAAGCGCAGACTTCAGAATTGATTTCGGAAGACATGAATAATGCGTTAAACTGATATTTAAAATATTCAATTGAATTTTTGAACTATGACAGAACTGACTTTGAAACATTTTATCGAAAATATGCCATTTTAATCTAAATCAATACTGTTATCTATTTGAAATTTTTCTTCCCAGCATAGAATATTTTTGGGTAAAGATGGTCGTTTTACAGGTATAATAATGACTGCCTACTGAATGGAGGCCAAATTTACGATCCCCAGGTTTGGTGACGCGATTTTGCTGATATAAACGAAAATTCCAGAAACTATTGAAATTTTAATAATATCATTATTTTTAGCGAAGATACAATATCCTTCGAGAAGCTTCATTGCCCTGCCGTGAATACTATAAAAGGCTGAAAACTAGAGCTATAATGAATATTTAGTGAGGCTGAGAGAAGTCGTAGTTGGTTTAGCTTAAGCGAGTAGTTGCAAGTTCTCTTAGCTGTTTGTTGTTGCGGTTATTTAACCTCTTGAATTGAGAATTTATTTAACTCATCATTAAATGGCATATTATATTTTAGACATTTATTGTTATTTCCTTTCTACAAGACCCGGAGATGTTTACGCATGTTTAAGGAATTTTTATTGTCTTTTAAATTAAATGCAACGTTAACTTATGTATAGATTTAAATATCAGTAATTTGATAATTCGATGCATAATCTGACTCATCATTTCAGTGTAAGAGGCGATTAGATGCTTGTGCGTTGCTGTTATTGAGTTTCTCATTATGCCTTCATGTTTTCATATAGAATAAATTAGTAGTATGAAGTAGTAATAAATTATTATTAGTATTAGGATTCTTTCGAAACAATACATTCAAAATCTTTGTTAACAATGTTATTGCTGCATGTTCATCCATTCTTTAATTTCCGCATTTCAAACAGATTATATCGATCTTTGTTAGAATAGTCTTTGCTCATTAGTCTTTTATATAAATATTAAATTTGAATATTATTTATTATATAAAGAATTTTTTCTAAATGTATATTTTTATTGTTAGCCTTCATTATGAAAAGGCAACTTCATTCTTCAGATTTAAAGCTTACACATTTCTTTTCTTATAACAATGAAGATATGATTAAATCACGTTTCTGTTTCTCAATTATCATATATAACTATAAAAGATTATATATAGAAACATAACTGAGAAATCGATTTTTGGATAAATTTAGTTTTTATAATTATTTAGAGTTTTTAAATATTATGAGCAATTATTATTATAATTACTTATTATTATTTTTTAAAATAGCGATAACAATTTTTTTAAATTAGGTTTGCATTGGATTATTTAATCTTAAGACAAAAAAGCACTTACTGTCAACAGTATTTTCAACTAAAAGGATAAAAAAATATCTTGATAAGAAAAATAATCTAGATGGTGTAGTAATTATTGGTTAAAATGTGATTTGTTTAATTAAGACATAGTACTAATTACTGTAAAAATACTATGTAAATTAATGTTGAAATAAAGGGCACCTACGATTTTTTATCATATTATACCACCGTAGCTTAAGGAGCTACGACCGAGTTGAATTTTCATATCCATAAATCATTGGAAATTCTTTTATGAATTTGAATGTATGATTTAATGTATTTTAATACATATTTAAATGAAAAGCATAACGCTTATATTTATCTTTTGATAGAACTGCCTTATTATGTACATCAATGTTTGTTCTTTGGCAGATTTCATTAATACCAGATCTGTAAAGATATATTCAATTCTTTGCCGAAATGAGATCTCAATCTGTCGATTTCGCAACACTAAAATGGCATTGCAACCAAGATATCAAAATGGGAGAATACTATGAAATTTTTCTTAGTTCGGGATTTTAAATTTAGAAATCTTTGAATTAGAAACTACATTGTTTCTTGATAAGGTTGCTTAAAATTTGATTTTAGCCTCCGTTGTTTCATTTACTAGCACAATCACAGCAACAGCTTAAAGAATTTCTATGAATGGCTTGTTTATTTTATTCTTTTGACATACCTTTTGATTTATAAGAACCACTTGCGGCTTTCTTTGTTGCCAAGCTAATGTTTGCACAAGGAAAATTTTTGATGGGATAAAACTGATATTAAAATCAGGAAATAAATGCAATGTAAAGATAATTATGCCTATTTACTGCTTGTGCAATTGCATGTAGTCTTAGTCACATTTTGAATGCATGTTGAAAGTCAAGTAATCTATTCCTTGCATTTGAATTTGAGAATATATTACTGAGAGGAGAATTGGGAATGTATAAATTACATCAAGAGTCAAGCATCGATTGAGAATGAATTTCTTTATCAAAGAAAATAAAGAAAGAATTAAAAAAGAAAAAAAAATATTAAATAGTAGAGATTAAATAATTGTTCATTAATAAAATGTAAAAATTTATCATCCCATACATTCAAATGCTTTTACATATAAAACATTTTAGAATTATTTGCCCTTTCAAACCTTAAAGTTGATAATTGCTTTAGAAAGAAATTCTAGAAGATATGAATTAAAAAATTTTAGAAATGTACTTTGCATTATACAGTGCGTCTCAAAAACCTTGAACGCGGCTTTTATTCCTTAAATATTGATCATAGACATATGCTGTTAATTACAAAGTTGCGTAAAAAAAGGTGTAAAATGTTATGAAATCAATTAAAATTTTCAGGGAATTAAACTTCAAAAAAAAGCATATTTAATTTCCTTATTTTTTTATACGGACCCCGTACGAAAAAATTCGCAGTGAGTAAAATATGCCCCATCCTCTAGTTAGACCATGTACAAAATTTCAGCAATTTATCCCAAAAAGTCTCAAAGATTTAAAACTACTTAAATGTTGACTTAAACCACTTTTGAATGCTTTGAATTCACAAAAAGGACATATTATGTCGGATGTTCGTCGTTTAGGGGTCGTACACAAATTAACAAAGAAAGTGATGATTGATTAAATAAATAATAATTTTGCTATTTATTGGTTCAAAAGTATTAAAAATTTTTAAAAATAATACCTTAAAGGAAAGATAACATAAATTACCGGAATGATTACATAAGTTTCTTTACGAGTTCATTGACTGTGCTATTTTTAAGTTATATTCTGTAAGTTTTGATATAAAATTTTAAAGTATTTTTCAGGAAGCATAGATTTTAAAATTTGTATTTAAAACTAAAGATATAAAGCATATTTTATTTCCTTATGATGCATTCCTGCGTTGCGTCATCTGCACTGAAGCTGTAAACATCTGAATTTTATTTGTGATTGAATATTCATCAAATTCGTTTTAATCCTTTCTAGGGCCGTGGGAAGTAAGCTTCCCACCAAATTTATCAATCTTTGTATGAATTTCTGTAAGTTGGCATAAGTTCTGACAAATTTTTTTTAGAAAGACAGTAAATTAGATGCTTTAGTTCTTTATTTTACACAAAATGATGCGTCTTGATTTAATACTTAATTATTGGTTAACCAAATTAATTAATCAAATTAAATTTATCTAATAAGCTAACTGAATCTCTTTTCTTATTCTAATTTCAAGCTTAAAAATATTTTAACATAATATGACTAGAAAAAAAGACCCCTTAAAGGGTTAACATATCGTTGAGAGTTTTCGTGATAAAATTCTGAAATTTTGTACATGACCTTATTAGTGAATGGGACACATTTTATTTACTGCGAATTTTTTTGTACGGAGTCCGTATAAAAATTTGAATTTTGTATTTTTTAAAGTTTAATCCCCAGAAAATTTTAATCGATTCCATAACATTTTGCACTTTTTTTACGGAACTTTTTAATTTAAAGTATATGTGTGTGATCCATGTTTAAGGATTAAAAGCCGAGGTCAAGGTTTCTGAGACATCCTGTATATTGATGAGTATCTAATGAAATTTTGCATGCATAAATTTTAACGAACTGATTTCAGTTATTTTAGAACAAGTTTTTTTTTTCCAGTAAACAATCTTTTATCCTATTATTTGCAATATATTTCAATTATAAAAAGAGTTGTACATACTTTATATGCATCCAAAGTATTTTGTTTACATTTTAAAGTTATATTTCATGTTTAGGAGGATCTTAAAAAGGTTCTTAATAATCAAGTGAACTTAATTTCACTGATTAAATTGGTTTTTCAAGTCTGTTTATGTGCTGCCTTTTAGGAAGAATTGTAGGTGTAATGTGCTATTTTATGAAGAAGATATATTTAACTTACTTCCTCTAGCTAGAGCTAAAAGAAATATTGGTTATTATAATCATAAAAACTGCTGAAAATATAAATTGATGCTTAAAAAAATTTCAAAAGCAATGAACTCTTCATTCAATCATATGCAGACCGATAATAAAATTTATATGCAATTCATATACACAATATAAATAACGGCAAGAAAACCTATGCTACATTAAGTTTGATAATGCAATTATGCATTTGAATTCATAGATAATATTTAATAGTTTTTTTTGTAACCATATTTATTTACATCACATAAATCAAAAAAATAAAATCTTTGAAATCTAAATAATTCTAACACAAAACAAAGAGTAACCTTAAACTCAATAAGAAATGGAAAAGTTTTCCCCCCTGAAAAATATTTCATCAGTTTGTTTATTGGTGCTTGTAGAAACAAGGATTTAGTTCTTTTTTAACCCATTAGAGAAAAGAAATTAAATTAAGATACTTTTCACCATTTGAAGGAACTGATTCGTTGAACCTCATAATAGGATTGTCATTACTCATACATTCAAAGAATAATTTGAAAAAAAAGTATTTTTAGAATTCCAAAAATGATTTTTTTTTTTGAAAATTTACTTTAAAAAAAATCTTTTTTTTGGATTTTAAAATATGAGAATCATAAAGTCATGTTAGTGAATTTTTTCTGAACAAATCTTTGAAGATCGTTTAGAAAATCGTTGGTTCCTAAACATCTTTTAAATAATCTATTTATGCGATATTTCTTATCAAGACCACTTTCCACAGTTATTGTTATGACATTTCTAAATCGTTGAACGCTTTTGTTCGTAGGAAACATTGCCATAAAACATTTTTCTCCTCTGCAGTTATAGCTAAAATGCGATAAAGGAAATAAAAAAGGCTCATTTCATCAACCGGCTATACAATATAGTATATTTTATATTTACGAGCAAAAAGACAAAGATGGTTAAGCTGATGCTTCAATATTGTTTTAAGTTATGTACTTATGTGTAAATTTATTTATGATATTTATGATTTCTATTAATTTCATTGTTTTATTAAATGTTAAATAGTGTGATTTTTTAATATTTTTGAAGTATCAAGAAAGTAAAATTAAGTTAATTTTACTTTTACTAGAGGAATTTTAAATCCCAAAAGATTATACTTGAATTATTAGTTTAAAAAATTGCCATCGAATTTAGTTCATGTTGATGTTTGCTATATTCCTATGAAATGTAATGAATTATAAATATATTGTATTTAAATATAATTAATTATATTATATATATAAATAAGTTTTGATAAAATTTTAAAAAATAACTTTGGCCTAATTTTAAGTAGTATTTTACATTGCTGAAATGCAATTAGAATACTGTTCATCGCTCTATTAAATATTAATAGTGTAATTTTCTAATTATTATATTTTTTGAAACCAAAAAACTAAAATTATGTTTATTTTACTATTACTACAGGAATTTTAAATTCCGAAATATTATATTGTTATTATTTAGATAAAAAAAATAATTGCTGTCGCATTTAGTTCACACAAAAATTTGATGTCTGAGATATAGTAAATCTTTCATAACGATAAAACTAATTGCTTCTTCTTTTATGTTATATTTGAAAAATTATGAGCAATTTTATGCAGAAAAACACTATTATATTGTAAATAGCATCTTATTTTAATGGAAAAAATCATTTTATTATTCAGGAGAAAAAAATTTATTTTCTTTGAGAAAATAATTCATTTATTACAAATAGTGAAATATAATGTAAAGATAAACTTAAATAGTTTGAATGGCATATTACGTTGTATTCCTTTGGCAATCGGTAAATTTTTAATTGAAATTTTATGCAACTTTGTTTCATTGAAACCATTTTAGAAAATAAAAATTAAAATTAGGATTTATTGATTCTGAAAGTATTATTAATTGCATCCGTGAAAAAAGAATTCCAGATTATTTTTAAAATGGTTATAAAAAAGAGTTAATTAAATATATAAAATACAAGAAGATAGTTCATACCAAACCAACTTACTTTTAATGAGTCCGACTGCAAAAAACAAATCTGTTAGAATGAAGTGTTCTATACATATAATATAATATTTATATTTCTAAGTAGGAATATTGATATCCAATTATTTTAATTTACGTTAAATGAAGAACAGCGTATTTATGACACAAAAATTCAACAAGTTTCTTAGAAATTACATTCTGTGTTGTAAATATACAAAGACATTGCTTTATCTTTTATTTCTTGTAACATTCAGTTAATACCAGCGGGAGTGTTTCTAAAACATATTCTCGTGTACTGTCAAATAAACGTGCTTTTGAATGTTTAGTATGCCACTAGGGTACTATAATTACGGAATAACGTATAAGGTGTGTGATCTTTTGCATATATCGTTGGGATGCGGTTAATACAAAACTAACATAAAATCGAATGTTTATTTTGTATGTTTATTTCCCGACCGATTGAAACGGAAATCTGACACAGAGCTATAATTATAACCACAAAATCACATCAGAAGTTTTTTGTTATATTTAATTTAAGGACTTTTTAAATTATCGCGTTTACATGCTTGGGAACTTACATATCAAAAGTACAGAAATTTTTAACTGAATCCGTGAATCCCTTATTGAGTTTAGCTCCACATTTGATACCTACCTGCAGCTTAGATGCTAAAATTATTCTGGCCCCCTTTGTCTTTAAAGTTATCACGTTAACTCCCATTCGGATGATCGGACAGATTGATTTCTTTTAATGAATTTTGTTTAAAATTTTATAGATATCTTCAGATTTGAAGTAGTGACTATGTACTAAATTTTATTAATGTAGCTCAAAATATTATTTTGTTATTGTGTTCGAGGACAGAGAGACATACAGAATTCCAGAAATGCGTTTTCCGTTCTCAGGTAGGTGTGAAATATGAAGATTAGTAGACAATCTTGAATTCGAATATTTTAACGATTTCAATACATTTTTCATAATTCTTATATAATTAAAGTTATAACCTCTTCGCATACTTCCATATGGGGATAATAAAAAAGGCTACATAATTTTACCTTTTTACATGTTTTGCTTGAAAATGCTTCAGTTATGTATGTGCATATTTGATATTTTGTTTTGTATATAAAAGTATTATAAACTTTTATAGGTATGAAGCCCATAAAATTTTATTAAAAAGATAGTATTATAAATTTTTATAGGTATGACGTAGTATTAAAAGTATTATAAACTTTTATAAGTATGACGCCCATAAAATTTTATTAAAAAGATAATTACATACATTTAATTATCAGATAGTCAAATGTTGTTTAAAATTCGTCCTTTTTTATTGTAGTTTTGTTTAGTTATGTTTAAGAGAAATCGAAGATTTTTCAGTAGATGATATTATTTGATCGTCACTGTAAATATCTTTAAACCATTAAAAAAAACTACTTACCTTGACATTTAGCTGGATAAAAAAATAATGAACTAAGAAGAGATTTCCAAATAAGATTTTGAAACTGGAAACAAAATTAATAATTAGCAATTTATTTGACAAGGAGATGAAAAGTTGATATTATAAAAATCAATGTCTTTTCTAGAGTATGACTCATATCATAGTTGCAAAATACTTTTGTCGTAGGTATAAATTTAAGCAAATAAAACTATGATTTTGAAATACTAATACTATTCATTGAAGCTGTATTTGAGCATGAAACAAACACCTTACCTTCAGAAATTGTCTTGAGGAGCTAAGCAACAACTTTTACTTTAAATTTATTAGAAAACAAATATTTTTATTTAATATTTACTTGAGGCATAATATAGACATTAACATGAGCGTGGATTCTTCGAAAGAATAGCTGATATAACTTAAAATAATTAAAGAAAAACCCTTTTAATTGAGATTGCATGTGCGTTTTAGTGTGGATTACCTCAATAATATAGCTAAATTAATTGCTGAAACTCGTTTACACGGTTTATTAAAAGAACGAACTCTTTATGACTCATTTTTTTAATTAAAGGAATTAACTGTATCATTCAACATTGAAGAAAAAGCGGAATAATCCTGGAGCGATAAATGATATTACTATTATATGGTTGCTAAATATTTTTTCTGGATGGAAATTATTCCTGTTTCTTTTGCTTAAATAAAAGCATTAAAGTGTATTTGAGCTAAATTTTCAGAAATTCTATAGAACAGTTTGTTGATAATAATTGTGATTTCTTTTATTTTCCTAAATTATCTTTCTAAATTGATAATTCTAAATTATTAATAGCTGTTTACTTTTAATAGTGTGATAAAAACATACTTCCCAAAACATATTCAGAAAATCTCAACTAATATTAAAGATAAATGAGTGTGTATGCGCTTTAGAACTCTATAAATGAAACTGATTCACTTAGAGCTACCAAACATCATAAATATAAATTTTGGTGGATAAGGAAAATAAATCTCGAATTTTTTAAAATTTAAATTAATCAAAAATTAAGCATTATTTTGAAGGCTTCTGATGAAGCCTTCTGAAAACATCATGACATAGCAATACCTTTAAAAAACAAACAAACATATATTTAAATAATTTTTTATCGAACAATTTTAATAATTTCAAATTTAAATTAAGTTTTGTTTGATATCCATTTTAAGCGTGTTTTACGCAAATATATTTCATTATTAAAGTGAAACTCAAATCGTTTGTTTAATTACTGCAAATATTTTATTTTGACCTTTTCTCCATTTTTGATGATTAAGATAAGAGGATATGTTTTTTTTCATGTCGAAAAGGTTTCGGTATAATTTATATTTTTAATATTTTTTTCTAAAAAATGTTGTAATACATAAAATTACGATTTAATATCCAAGAAGAAGAATGGCGAAGAATTTTAAAAGTTAATCTAGTTTTAAACATTGTTTTTATTATATAATTAGATGCATGAAGATATAGATAGAAAATAAGGAAAATTCGTAGGACAATAAAGAGAACGATGCAAGACATCTAGAATAATCTAAATTCTATAACAATAAAAATTTGGTTTAAAAAATAGCTAATTTTCACAAAAAATTTATTAGTTTCACAAAATATTTAATTGAAATTCTTAGATACCATTTATTTGAAATAATGAATGGTCGCCAAGTGGGTGGTTATAAACATTCTTGTTAGTAAAAACGCAACTTTCCTACTATGGTAAATTGAAGTTTAATGTTTTAGAATGAAAACAATTATAATATTTGAACTTACCATAACCAAATAGGAAGATAAGACTTAATATGTTGATTATTGTTAATTTAAAAACAAACATTTTTTTTAAAAAATGACCGTCACTATTTCTTGCAACAAGAGAAGAACAGAAACTGAAAGGTCGAAAAAAGTTCTTTTTCCAGAATCAACTACTACGTCACCGATCATTTAACGCTATACTTGAAATCGATCACATGGTATTAAACTAACGTTCGGAAACTTTACTTTTTTATTGATCCATAATATTACTGTAAAAGTAATTTAGATATTTCAATAACATTCCCTTTAGATGCCTTATCATCTGTTACATGAAATACACTTTAAAAGTATAAAAAAAATCTATAGATTGTCAACCGAAATATCATCAGAAATTTGTTATATTTTATATATAAACTGTCAGTTGAATGGAGAATTTTAATATTTAATGTTTCTGAAAATGAATGTTTTAATAAAAAACACTGTGTGTCATTGTACTTCTCTTTTATGATCTGAATCTAGCTCTTTTATGATCTCACGATCTTTTTAGACTTACATTCAACAAGACTAATCATTTTCAAAATATTTTTCATCCACAAACAGATGTTTTTTCTTATTTTGACCACTTTGGAAATTATAATTCGATTTTCCAGTTTATCTTCATTTCCCGTTTGTCCTATCTGCCAATTATTTCTTTTAAATTACATTTATCAAATTAAATATATTCCGTTCTGTTATTTTAACTACGATGATAAGAGGTTATCATGTAATAAGATATAATATTTTTGTCCCGATGAATGTACTTTATCGATAATGTAGTTGTTCTTTAATGAGAAGAAAATGCTTTTTGCTCGAGTTTAGTTTAGTTTAGTTATATTAGCGTCCCGTTTGAAGCAACACTTGGACTATTTTGGGACGGACCTCGTAATTTTGAACCGCGGTCAGATGACGAGGACGACACCTGAGCCGGCACCCCCCTCTCCACACCACACCAGCGGGAGGACGTTTGGTCATGACCGATTTAGCGTGCAACAGACCCTTTTACACGACGGTTCTTCGGTGGAATCGGGTCTCAAACCTGAAACCCTCCGGTTACGAAGCCGAGACCTTACCACCAGGCCACCGCGGCCCCGCTTTTTGCTCGAGTTCTTAATGGAGTCTATATTGTATTTTTCACACTTACTGTAATTTTATCTATGGTGATTCGGTTATTCAAACTTAATTTGAAAGTTTGTATGTGTGTATACATATGTACATAAAGATCATAATATTTCATCTAAAAGTAATCTAACATGTACAGATAAATCCTTTCTCTTTGAATTATATTACATGTAAATATAAAATTTTTTAATCATGCTCAATTTCAGAAATTAATGTTCTGTACAATTTTTATATTATTGTTCTATTATTACATTTTTATATTACGTTAAATTGTTTTTATTATTTTACTGAAGTATTTTATATTGCTTTATAAATTGGCTATTAGGCTTAATTATTTAACAAATGTAAAACATCATTGATATGTTTAATTTGAAAATAATGACCATGGATTGAATCTGTAATCATATTTATTGTAATATTTTGATGTACTTACTATCACAAACTGCATAATAATTTGTTTCCAATAGAAACTGTTTTATAATTGGAATAAAATTTCAATTTTGATCTTTTTCCAATGACCGAAATTTTGAAAGCTATTATAAAAGAAAAATTACTAGCATAAAATCTATGTGGTAGGATATTGTATTATTTATGAGAAAAAGTCTAAAAATCAGGTATGAGTAATTTTTAAATTTTTACGGAATTTAATGCTAAACCCAAAACTTTGTAAATAATAAATTCATGGAAACGTTTTGAAAAAAAATACATTAAAAATAGAGCAAAATATATTTATTCACAACAATATCTCTGAGCAGACAGAAAATAAAAATATGTCATTAGTGATATGAAATACATGATATTGTTCTGTAAACTGATCATACACTTCTCCTTTTTTATGATTTAATAATTCTGGCCATCTGAAAGACAAAAAGAAATAAGCATGAAGAACTAATATAACACTTTTTGGAGGAGTAGAAGAGGTTTCAGATAAAACGCCATACTATTTTAAACTAATTTTTGTTTCTGATAAATGGAGTACAAATTATGTTGCTATTTTAGTTGCTCAGAAAGTGAACCTTATATTCTGATTTCATATATTTAAAAATGATTCTGATTTTATATATTCATGTATTTTTTACAAATTTCATGTAACAGGTTGAATATTTTCAGAATAATAAATGAAACTGTTGGTTATGATAGTGAAAATAATAATAAAACCTTGAAAGATTAAACAGCCACCTGTATAGGTTAAGAATAGGGTATATTGTATTTTTATGTTTATTTTTACAAATATCTTGGGGAAATATTAATAATGACATTAGAAAGAGATTTAAATTTTCTTGATGTTTTAAATTTATTAATGCTTACATCAAATAATGAAGATTATAATGAACTTAATTATAATTTATTTAAGAAGATTATAATTTATTTATTTAGAATAATCGAGCTCAAATAATGAATAACTATATTTTACAATAAATATATAGAAGCACTATAAATATATATCCTTTACTTTTCAGTGTGAAGTTTTATAAAATGTTTTGAATATTAAAAAATAATTATTTACAATTTTCTTAATTACACTTGCATTAAATGTAAATTAATGCAAGTACAATTAAATTAAGGCATTAAAATAAAACAATCATATGCCACATAACTACATATCTTTGACTAAATATAAAATATGCACCATCATATTTACAGGCGATTCGATTCTTTCAGCGAACTCATTTATCTCATTTCTAATTGTTAATAGAGGACAAGCTGGAAATATCATACACCTATACTTTCAAATGCACACACACACAGGTTCGCGCGCGCGCACACACATACATACGCACACAAAATATTTACCATCCATCAAATAAAATATAATATCATATAAAAATCATTGTTCTAAAAATTTAGCTATCATTTTCATTACATATTTTCACCTTTTAGATGTTAACGAGAATCATGGTTTATACATTTTTTCGGTTAAAACAATTAATTTATTGAATATTTTTCATGCTAAGAAAAATTGAATTTTGTAATCGATTTTTTATTCTTTTCTTGAACGTTAGAGTTCTTAAAGAGACTACAGTCTGTATGTTTCCATTACAGTTTTAATCATAATTTAATATTCTTAAAAAGCATAATTATCAATTAATCTACAATATAAATTTAATTTTTATCATATTATTTAGGAGAGACAATAATTATTAATGAATTTAAAAGCGAATTGTTTTCAGAAATTTGAAATAATTATAATAATTAATTTTGAAAGTTATTGGAGATTAAAAAGCAAGAATTTATAAAATTGCAAAAAGTAATAATAGGCTTCAAAAATGGTTTATAAAGTAAAAAATACGTTTTTCATCAAAAATCTAAAGGTTAAAGAAATTGCAAAAAGGTGAGTGTTGACAACATTATGATAAGCATAATAATCCATGATAAATATTATAATGAAATAAATTACCCTACAACAATTTAGGAGAATAATTATAAGTGATGGATCTGTGAAAAATCTCAATTTGAAACCAGTATGCCTTATATTTATTTATCATTGTTTTCAAATTTCTGATAAAATATTTTCCGCTTTTTAGTGCACTAATAAAAGTGTGTTATCCAGAATTTTATTCTTACTGTTTTCATTCCTGCCATTTATTATTCATAAAAAGACAAAGCAATTATAATTTTATATGAAATCGGTATAAATAATGTTTTTTAAGACATAAAATTGATAAATCAATTTTTAATTACAAAGCAATGCCCTGGTTAACTTTGCATCGTCAAGAACTTAACGGTTTACTTTATTCATTCCATTTTGTATTTTTTTAATGATGCTGCATTGTTTAAAAAATTTTCTTCCATTTTCTGTCTTTTACGTATAGACAGAACTTATAAAATACAAAACAACCTTATATGAAAAATTTCAAAATATATTTTCAAAATTTTTAAAAATATTCAGTAGAATATATTAACAAGAGCTTTCGTAAAAGTTGAGGCCATTCCGATTATATTTGTAAAGCGAAAACGTTATTCGTTGAAACAAATGACAGAAAAATAAACATCAAAGTAATGTGTAGAGTTCGAGAGAATAACTATATTTCATTTACCTATTCATCTTTGTGTAACTATATTTCATTTAACATTTATCTTTCTGTTTTGAAAAATAAAATGATCTTTCTTGCTAAAAGACAGATAAATATTTGCACCAATGACGATCAGCTTTGGAGACTAATTTATTAAAGACCGTTTCTGTTATTTTTTTAAACTGACAAAGTCAGAAATAATAGGCAATAAAAGTAATTTAGAAATTGCTATACCCTTAATTTGGTAAACCCTTTTGCACAAAGGCGAAGGTATGAGAGAATGAATAAATCCTTATTACTGAAATTAAAATAAAAAGATATATATACGATAAAGATAGATAGATTTCACATTTCTACTGAAGTCCTTCTACGCGATACTAACTTGAGAAAGGTGCAATTATTGCCTCAAACTGGGTGTCTAAGTGTAGTAAAATGATTATTCAATACACTATGATATCGATTACAACGCCACTTGGTGACAAAACTGGAATTATTGTACCTATATCGAAAACGATAAAAGGCACAGGAAAAAGTAAATTCTAAAATTGTACACCACCTGCGACTTAATACCAGAAAATTTTAATGCAAAAAAATCTTTTAAACATTTGTACCAATACTCTTGTGCCAGAAATGTTTATAAATAAGGCAGAACAATTAACTTTAGAAGACACTTTTATTTTCAGCGCTTGAAACGCTCCCGAGTTCATTGTTCAAAAGATGTTTTTTTTTCTGTTTCTTTTGTTGTCGTAAGTTATTATGTCACTGGCTTGGGATATAGCGACTAAACAAATGTGCATTTTACATTTTTTTGCATTATTGTGCTAAAGGCTATTTTTTATACTAAATCGAAGCCGATCTATAATTTTGTAATTGACTTTTTTCCCTATATCTTATATCGTTTTAGAAATACGAATGATAACTCCGTTGTTTCATACCAAGTGATGCAGTAATTTATATTGACGCGAAATGTATGGTCACTTTATTACACAAATATACCAAGTTTGTGCCAATATTTGTCCCATTTCTCAAGTTAATGAGGAGTAGAATGATTTTAATGGATCCCTTCTATATTCTATTTATGAAAACAAAAATTTGCAGTCAGTACTAATCGAAACCAGAAATTTGATTTCAAAAACGATACAGCTTTTTTTTTGCAAAACCCTTTAAATGGAGATGAAAAAAATGGGAGGAAGGTAAATTAGAACATAGTAATTACAGGAACTAAAACAAGAAGAGATTTGTTCTTTATACAAAAAATTTGTTTCCAAATGTTTTCAGCAGAGAAACATATTTTCTAATTTCTGATAACTTTATATCCAGTGCTTTGAGCAATTTTTTTTCTAAATTCTAAAATCTCCCTTTGTTCAAACAATTATTTATATTTCTGTCAATCATAGAAAAGTGTTTGCTTTTCTTTTCAGATTATTTTGTCACGTTTTATATTACAGGGCTCGTAAGGCTGCTTGCTTCTTTTTTCCATACTACGCCCAATATTTAATAAGTCCCCCCCCCCATTCTTTTGGTGCAAAACCCAGCCGGTAAGATACCTAATTAAACTGAACAAATTTAATTCACTATACACAGTAAAAAATATATATAATGGCAAGTGCATGATATATATCCTGGAAATTAAGAAAAATCTTGGTAATTATCTTTGATACAATATACTTGAAAGAGACTCTTTAGGGTTAGAAAATATTTTAATTTTTACAATGTATGATTTGAAGTTGTTAGTATACTTACCTCATAATAAATTTGCCACTATAATAAAAATGCAGATATTATTATTCAGCTATAGCATATAAGCAATTGTATATTTATAGTTGTATTAAGATAATAAAGTTCTAATAGCATTTAGCAGGTTATTGTTTTAAACTGTTATAATATTGGCATTTTCCAATTAATATTTTGATCTATGAATTTATCAAAATGCCATTTTTTTCACAAATTGCCTTAAAATTGAATGTTTATCAATAATTTTGGAGTAATCAGAATTACAACACAGAAATAATTGAGGAACAGTTAATCATAAACTAAAATTTATGAATAATAATAGGAGAATAAGAAGAATGAAATTTTTTTTTCTGTAAAGTCAATTTTAGTTATATATATATATATATATATATATATATATATATATATATATATGATTTTTAAATTGAGATAGTTAAAGATCTATAATTTTCTTAGGCATATCATCACCACTATTTAAAGTTGGTTTTGTAAATATGCATGAATTTAAGTAGCAAATTTAAACTTCAAATAAACAGTAAAATTATGTAAGATAATAATTTGTTATGGATTTTTATAATCTGCATTAACTGAAAATGAGCAAAAATTAATCAGAATTAAAATAAGAGGAATAATATTCAATCGCACCAAAATAAGATTTTAATATTTGTTGTAATTTGAAACTAGAAACTGAAATTATTTTTGTAATCAATTTGATAATTTTATAATAATACCGTTTTTAGTGCTAAAATATTTAATAAAAAATTAAATTTATTAAATGAAAAATTGTAAAGTTTGCTACCTTTACGATTTTTGTAATATCAATAATAACAAACAAAGCATTTAAACTGAAACTCTCCCAGATTAGTCGGATTCTATGCATTCCACGCGCATATGGAATCATAAGTACGAAGATGATAAGTAATATATAAATTTTAAAATTATAAGTATTCTGTTATTTTTTTTAATTTCAGAAACCGTCGCTACTATATGAAAATATCTTATGGTATATTTTATAAAATATTTTATTGGTACAAAAATATTTTATAGATAATTAAATATTAATCTATAAAACTTAGATAATCTTACATAGCCTTATAGATATAGCAACTAATCTAATATATCATGTAATAGCTACGTTTACTCTCAAATTGTAGTATGTGATTTACGAAGTTGTAAGTTGTCAGAAAAATCCATAATAGGGTATAGTAATCGATTTCAAAACAAAATTACATTTTTTTTTGTTGTGTCAGATATTCAGAAGATATATATATATATTATGTCAGGGGCTTTCTGATATAAAAGGAAAAATTTTGTCATGATCTACATTTTTTTCTGGTGTGTTTTGCGGAAACTTCAATCTAAAGATATAGTTTTTAAAGTTTACAATTACTCTGTTTTCTTATTAATATTAAAGTAGCAAATAAATAAATTAATAGAAAGAACGTTATGAGGAAGAAAAAAAATTATGCAAATAACTCTATTGTCACGATTAATTGATCGAAAATCTTTCATTAATTGATTAAAAAACAAGGAGAATTTTCAGTTTTAAGGAAAATAATCCTTAATAAGGATTAAGTAGAATACTTTTCAAAATCATTTAAATAAAAAAATAATGATTTCAGGATATTTTGTCAGTTTATAAAATTGACAATGAAGTAATAAATATTGGTAGACAAATATAATAATTCTGAAATATAACGTCCAGTCATACAGAATTTTTCAGAATATTTATGTTTTAGTGGAAAAATTCTATTTTCATGATTTATTGATTGAAATTCCTTCATTAATGGATTGCATAAAACGGAGAAATTTCAGTTTTAATGAAAATTCTCATTCTAATATTCATAAGTCTAAAGTAGATTATTTCTAAATCCTTTCAATGAAAATTTAATGATATTAGGATATTTCGTCAGTTTAATCGGAAATATTTTATAAATTAATATGAGTATTTTATACTTACCTCCTCCCAACACTCCTTATGAATTAAAGAAAAACTTGAGTTAGATATCAAAGAATTATAAATCATTATAATTAATGTGGAAAGAATCTTTCAATATAAACGGAATATAATAAATGGATATTTTAATTCTGTTTTCCAGTAGATTATGAAAAGAAAAGCATAACAAAATAAAATGCATTAGTTTCTTACCTGTAACTACGTCTGTTACTGTAAAATAAAACCAATAAATATTATTGATAATTATATAGAATAGCAAAATATGAGATGTATATGTTATTTTCTTACTGTTTTAAAAAATAAATATTAACTATGCAATATAACATATACTAATATAGAATTTTTCAGAATTTTTGTATTTGTGTTTTAGAGGAATTTTGAGAGAAAAATTTCTTATTCATCTAAGATAACAAAAATCATATGGATAAAAAAATCAGATGCAGAAGTGGCCAAAATTGTGGAAACAATTCGCAAAAATGCATATTAGAGATTTGATTTCTCATAATAGCAATATTATTTGCAGTAATACATTAAAATTATATATCATTTTAATGATGATTTAAAAATGGATGTAACGCATTGAATTATGTTAAATTTTCTTTATCTTTTTAAGTTATAGCTAAATAGCGGTTTAACTTGCTTAGGCTGATAAACATAATTTTTCTTAATTATATTTTTCCAGTTGACAAGAGTTTTTGAAAAGCAAATAAGGTGGAATCTTGTTATCTATAGAATTCAGCAATTGTCACTATATTTTGGATCTAAGAGGAAGTTGATTTGTCATGTGTTTTATGATTACTATCAAGTTAATCACTGTTCTTTATATTCTTCCATTTCGTGAGCTTTCAAAACATGAAAAATAAAAGAAATTGTACAAATAGACCATTCAACTCTTACTTTGGTGACTAACAAAGATTTGACTAGTCACCCAAAAAACAGTGTAAATATTTATTATTGGAAAAACAAAGTTTTAGTTATAATGAAAGTAGATAGATAATTGGTGAAAATCTAACAAAAGGCAGTATTTCATAATTTTTGAAAAGGAAATTCAGTCAATAGGAAACCATTTTGGCAAAAGCAAATAATGCGAAAAATATGAATTGATAATAAATCAATTAAAAGAATGTATCTAAGTAATGCATTTAAGTAATGTAAATTATTTTGTTGGTTACAAACTAAAGTGGCGCACTGCGAGGACCATTTGATTCAGATTGCAGAAATTCGGCTTACATATAAGAATTCTACAAAAAAAAAAAAAAATCCTTTTTAAATTAGGAAAAAAAAAAAAAAAAAAGACTGCCGACCAAAATTAACTGGACAGAAGAACAATGGTGTAATGTGATTTTGAGAAATGAGACTAAAATTTAACTACTTAATAAGGAAGGCATAAAATACGTACGGAGATGAATAGAAATTTTCCTTTCCGATTGTATTACACCTACAGTTATATAGTCAGTATTATAGTCTGAGGTTGTATGACAACAAAATTCATGGACAGAATTACAGTGATTAAAATGCATTAAGAAATGTTCGTTCCTAATCTGCTAGCTTTTCAAAAGTAATCTATTCCTGGATAATCAAAAATTCATAATTTTTCAGGATTCATATCTATGTCATACTGATAATGTAATGTAGAAATTAATTTCAAGATATCGTATTTCAGTACTGGATTAAGCTGTGTATAGCCCATACCTTAAAACATTCAAAAATCTATGGAGCAGACCAAAGAAACTTGTTACATAGAAGCCAACTAGAAATAAGTCCAATTAAAAGAAGCAATAAATCAGTCATGTTATCATTGTAACAGGGGAAAAACTCAAACATTGGTGACTCCGTAGGAAGACGTTGCAAGACCATAAATTATGCTAACGGTTACGCAAATAAGAATTAATTAACATAAGTGAGAATTTTACATATGTCATTATTTTTATGTTTCCTTTTATTTATTTATCATTGCTGCTTCAGTATCATATCAATGCAAAATTATTTTAATATTTTTTTTATTAAATTATCTTGGGAATGATATACAATTATATGGTATTTCAATTAATAAAATTACTGTTATGAGCCAACCAATCTCAAAAATGTTTTTTCCTAAAAGTTTTCACAATCTCTGTATATTATTCATTACTGTCTATTGTTCCTTGAAAAATGAAATTACATTAAGTTGTAATTTGTTGAGAACATTTAAAAAAAAATTCTGCATCATAATTTAATATTCAAATGAAAAAAATCTGGACATACATTTGAAGCATGAGAATTATTAAAGCGATGATTTGAAACCGGAATCAAAAAATGCTTTAAACAATATCGTTTAAAAAAATCTCTTGAATTTTAATGTAAACATTTATTTCAATCAGAAATTTTTGAAATGCTTTGTTCATGTAAAACTAACTAAACACCAACATTTTTCCCAATTTCATAAGAAATATTTTCTACACCAAGTTATTGAAAGGTTAACTCCATTTCTTTGCATAAAAATTAAAAAACTTATACATTTAAAAAATATATATATATATAAAAGACATTACTTACGTTTATCATCTATAGCTGAAATTTTATTTTAGAAAAGTGTGAAACAATTAGTCTGTTTGTTTTTTCAAAAAAAATTAAAAACTGCATCACAAGAATACTACTACAACTATCAAAATGGAAATGAAAATTTATTGTTGATGATATTAATAACCAGAAAGTAATTAGTTCATTGTAGTTGATGACCCAATAAAATTATACATTCATTTACCAGTACATTTATTTTACTTTATTTATTACCAAATTTTCAAATTTACCTTCTCCAGTATCTGACATTTTCCCCTTAAATGAAAAATGTGCACCTTATTTTATTTATTTCTCTTTTACACATTTATGTATGTTGCTTTTCAATTATTAAGAGAACTAATCAGTAGATAAGTATTATAAACTTATCTACTGATAATATAGGTATAGAATTTATTCAAATTGGAGTAAATTAATAATTGATGCATTGATGGAGAAAAAGGTTTTACTGCTTAAATTACAGTTTTTGTTTCTATAGCTTGTATCTTCAACTGTTAAAAAATTATTTGAAAATTTAAAGCAATGAAAATCTATCAAGTTTTGATAAATTTTAGATTCTAATTATTCAAATGCTTTATTTAAAAAATCTGTTTATGTAAATTATATAACCAATTTAAGATTAAAGTATGAAGTTGAAATGAAGTAGAAATATATATATATATATATATATATATATAGCAAACTGCTTACCAAAAAAACCAGTAATGAAAAATTAATAAATGATTAAATTAATTTACCTCTTGCAGTGTTTCCAGCTGAAATATTTTTAAATATTCAAGAAAGATAATTGAATTGAACAATTATGACAAATGCATAAAATATAAAAAAAAGGTAAGCGTAAGATAAATTTTATTAGCAAATATTAAATGTAAATAGCCTTAAACATTCTTTCCTTATTCTATTAATACCTATATGAAATTTAAGATTAAACGTAATGTTAAAGTTAATTGTTAAAAGTTTATATTAAAGTATTTAGTTTCATAACAATGTATATTTAAAAAACTATACAATTTTTCTAAAATTTCTTAAATTAACACACATTGATTTTTAGTTTAATACTCTTGTATGTGTGCAAGTTTAATTACATTTTATGAAAGTATTTTCAACAATTTACGATGGAAACGATAGTGCATGTTTATAATGTTCTTTATACTTAAAATTATTTCTGATATTTATATTTAATTTTTATTTAAGTCTTAAATTTATCAGCTAAGATAATTCTTTTATTACTTACCGAAATCGTCACCAACTAAAAATAATTTCATATAAAAGGAATGAATTTACAGAATAAAAAATATGACAAATTCTTCGTAATTTTAAAGTAGTAATACAGTTTTAACTTTTCAGAAAAATAATGTTTTTATCATAAAGTAATAAGTAATTTTGTTTTCATTATAAGCAAAAAGTTTTGAAGAAAATCGTTCCATTGTATAATTTTATTATTTATTTCGTTGGAAGAATATATCTAATTACGAAATGCAACAAGACAGAGACATATTAATGAATGTGAAGGAATAAAAATCTACTTCTAATGTCACATAGTTTAAAGCAGCTAAAAATAAATGATTGTTCATGATTAGTATACATTTAGTATCACATGCTATTGCTATCAAAATTTTTGTAATTAATCAAATGAACATGAAATAATGCTAACTTTATGATTCGGTTGAAATGAATGAATTTTTTTATATCTAATTTTAAACAAAATACATCATAAATAGATTGAAAACATTACCTTTTACAAAATTAATATTTTTAATTATTTTAAATATATAAATTAATGTTATTCAAAATAGTTTCTATTATGTTTTATTTAAAGTCATGTATTAAATCAGAAAATACATGAAGGAAAATTTATTATTAATAATAATTTATTTCCAGATTATAAAAATTCGGCCATTTTATTTAATATTTATAAAACTTACCACTTATCGCCTTTTCACCTAAATAAAAGTAAGATATTCATGTAAATGAATTAATTTCGATATTAAAAATTTACAACAAACATTTATATTAATAATAAATAATTTTTATTTCAGTAACAAACTTCTAGTGAAACTATATACTCAAAATGTTTCACAGTTTAATCAGTATAAAATGCACAGAATTAGTAATTAAAATAAAATTAAAAAATTACATATTCTTTTTTATAAAGATAACAAGTTTTATGAAATGTATATGCTCTTTATAACTACGAAATGGCATTTTACAATTTTTAATAGTTTAATTCTTAAAATTTATGATCATTTAGCATTAGGATTTCATTTCTAGCTTGTGAGATATTTCCATATATGATTTCCTTCTTATCATTTGCTTTATTATTTGAAGAAATATTTTGGGCTATTTAATGAATTTGAATTTCATTAGTTAAAAGGTGTTAAAACTTCTTCGGTGGAATTGGGTCTCAAACCTGAAATCCGTCGGCTCCAAAGCCGAGATCTTTCCACCAGGACACAGCGGTTCAGCATAAAAAGGAGATAAGACCTATAAAGCTATTTTTCCAATTCCAGGTCTTAAGCTTATGCCTTAATCCACCAGGGCACTTTTAGATTATATTAAATTTTTTCTATCGATGCCTATTTATAATGGCTATCCATTTCTAAGTACAAATAAATTATCATTTAAATATTATTTTTTGATTTCTTTGGCAGCAAAATTTATTTCAAATATTTTATTACATGTTTTTAATATAAGGAAATCAAGTGTAAAAACCTCATTAGAGATCTTCAGTACTGTGAAAAAAATAAATTGGGACAAAGAAAGATATTTTCATTCATGCAATTTAATTATTATCAGTTAATTTATAGATATAGCATTACGTAGATGATATTATAATTTAATAGAAAATATGTCCTTCTTTAACTTTTATCATATTATATACATATTTTGAATGCATACTTTTAATTTAGAATATAAATGTTTAACATTGTCATAACTAAACTAAATTTACATAATGTTCTTAGTATTTTTCTGTTTCTATGATCATAATTTTTAATAATTATGTAATAAATCCATTCTAGATTAGACTAAGTCAATCTCTTTTTACAACAGAGTACAATTTTAAATCAGTTTCATACGGAACATCGTTGTGAAAAATCACATTTTATGAAAAATGAAGTTTATCTCACTTAGTTTGCAAATTTTTGTATATTAAGTTGGAATTTCAAAACCGTAGAATTTATTATAAATT
>JAPMOR010031182.1:20889-66945 GCA_026543865.1 Argiope aurantia | reverse complement strand
AGTTAAAATAGAAAGCTCTGCACTGGTTGTTCATTTATGTTTATATACTGTACTTCACGTTTCAAGAATTTATTAGAGAAGAATAAAGTTAAAAGATATAAACTGCACACATTTTAACATAAATTCTAAAATGCTTAACTTAAATGCAGAAGACTTAAACAAGACAATCACATAAATCATAGGCCTAGTTCTTAAGAAAATTGACTCAGATTGATTTTATTTTTCACCGATAAATGATTACGCAGATATGAAAAGTTATCCCTAAGAGAAGAGTCGAAATTTACAGTTTTAAGTTTTTGAAAATGTCCTTAATAGATAATTGCTTCTGCAATGCCTTGACTTTCTCATTAAATTATGATAAAAGAAAACTAGGCCGGATAGTAAGGAGGTCGGATAGTCTCGAACCGGATATTCGGGAATCTACTGTACCTACTTTTGTTCAATCTTTAAAATCAGCATGGAATCATTAATTGATTTTAAAAAGACTTTTGGTTTTCAATAAATCTAATTTTAATGAATATTTACCAAACTGATTGTATATAAAAATGCAATAATATTAAAGAAAGGAAAGCAAATGAAACTTACCAGTAAAACGGCTTTTACCTAAATCAAAGAAACATAATAAAAATTTTGTTATTTTATAATTTGGAATTTTATATGTTTATTGAAATTTCGGATACTGACTATGCAGGATATTTTTATATTTAAAAACAGTCAAACATAACAGAATTTCGAATTTCTTACGGATGTAAAATTAAACACAGTAACAATAATATAATAGTCATAGTTTTACGAATTTGGAGTTTATTTTTCAAAATTACGCAAAATTATTTGTCGGGCATAAATGAAACAAAAAAAATATTTCTTAAAGCATTACTTAGATTACACTAAATAATATTTGAATGATACATTATTAAACAATTTTTTCTTATACTTTTATAAAATCTACTACAACTCCAGTAACTACTAAATGAGAGTATTTTGGTTAGTATTCCTTCAGTACTTCCTTCAAGTTTCCAGAATTGTCTTTTTACTGTATAGCTATGACCAACTAGTCTTCCAAATTTTGATTTTTTTAACTAGGAAAGAAAATACAAACATTTTTAAGTTTTTCTCATGAACAAACGTTGGAATAGTAGAGGGAAAGAAAAAATCCACATTTTCTTTTAAAAATTTGTAAAACAAGAATTTAATATTGCTTAATTTGAAGGAAAGGTATTTTTTAAGATTGTTAAACATTTACTTTCGCATGAACAAATAGATATTAATAGACTTACCCTTATCAACTCCATCTGAAGCAAAATATAGGTATTGCACATTTATAAAATTTTTCTCATACATTTGAAAGAAAAAAAAATTTACTTTACAAAAGTTTAAAAAAATCTAGAAAACAATACAGCAATTGAAATCCATGTAACTAAATCTCTATTTTCACTAATAATAAAGTAATATATGAATACGTGTACATAAATGTTCATTTCCTGCAGATGCTCTAAAGCCCAGAGTGTTTGACCCTAGAGTTATCAAACATGGCCATAATAGAATTTTGAAGATGGTAATGAGTACTCCGGAGGGATTTAAAAAAATAGTTAATAAGAATGTAAGTGACATTTTGCTGTTTTTCCACGATAACTTCCTGAAACAATCAACGCAAAATCATCCATCATCAAAAAAAAATTATAATTTTCATTTTTGTCATTTTTTAATTAATTTTTTAATCTTGTTTTATAGCTCGTAGTGGAGGTGGCGTCATAATTCTTGAACATTGCAGAACCTGTCTGTTTGTTGCTAAAGGTGTCAAGTTTGTAGCCAGGTAGAGGCTCAATGACTTGGCATTCTTTCAGCTTCCATTCAAATATTTGTGAAATTGTTCTTCCTAACTATGAGACTAACGTGCAAGGAAACAAAATTACAGATTAGTCACAATATTTGTTCGTGGAGATTTGCATTAAAATTTAATCGCAATAAATAAATGCATCATGCCGTTGGAACTGACTAAACATGGTTATTTTTGTCCGCAGATATATTTTATGCCTCATGAAATAATATAACATTTGCTTAGAAAAAATATAACATTTGCTTAGAAAAAATATAACATTTGCTTAGAAAAAATATAACATTTGCTTAGAAAAATATAACATTTGTTTTTCATATGAAATAGTAACTACCACTCGATAGAAATATCAAATATGAATTTAGCTTAACTAAAACTGAAACTCAAATATAGGGATATGAAGTTTCTCATACTGTGAATATATGATATAAGTCGGGAGAGGGGCGTACTTCCTGCGGGAGAATTTGTACCGAGGCCTTTGGCATCCACTAGGAATCAACGTTTGTTCTTATCTTCGTGCTGTCATGATAACGACCGTGTAGATTATACAAAATGCTTAAGTAGAAAGGGGATAAATCCTTTAGAATTATGCATAAAATAATAAAAGTTTTTAAAGAAAATTCATATTTCAAAAAAAAAAAAAAAGCAAAAACCTGAAAAGGAAAATTATTACAAAATATAGGCTCTGAACGTTTGGTTTTTATTTAAACACTTATAAAAGTAAGTGTGGCACAAACAACTAAACAAATTGTTAAGAAAATTAAATAAATAAAATGTGTAAAATTTAAATGAAACTTACAAATAATTTAACTACGGTTTATTCCTAAAAATAAGTTTCGTTTAAATGGCAAATAAAATTGATTCATACTTACTGTCAACAGCATGTTGTACTGAAATTATCAAAATACAGTGTAAAAATTATGAAATAAGTTGAACATTAAATAAATGTCCTTTACATGCTAGTTTTTTTTTCTTTAATTTTTATATTTTTGAAACGTTCTTAAATTCTCATAAATTTCTTGAAATTTAATATAGTATGAAATTTTATCCAGAAAAATATGGGGAACCCAAAATTATTGCAATGAAGAAATGTTCCTATTTATTGAGAAAAATTAGGATCTAGGCTTTCTTTGCCACTGACATCGAAAGCGCCACTCTTAAATCGTTGAACCAAAACCTACAATTGGGATATGATGAAGCAGCACATCACCATAAGTTTCTAAAAGTGTATGATGGGTAAACAAAAGAAAAAGTGATGAATGTTGAAAATGTGATTTGGAGCATTCCATGATTGGGGTCTTTATATACTAAATAACTCAATAATACTAAATGGAAAAATTTCAAAATAATAACAATAAAGTAATAATAAATTGGTAAAACCGAAAACCATTGTCGTTTATGGAGATAATTGGCATGTTTACTAATAGACGTCGAAAAGAAAATTAAACAATAGAAAATAAAAATATATGCAAGCACCTAATATAAGTATATGTGCAATTCTAATGACTAAACAGTATATTAAATATTATTCATCTTGTTAGTTTTTTCGAGTTATTATGCTTGCATGATTAATATGGGCAACATAGACGGATCTTTAATTTATCGATTTCATTCAAATTATGAAATAAATCCGCAATTTTGAAATTAAAGCTACAATCAAAATTTCATCCTTACAACTGTTTGAGTTTGTTCTTGTGTTTACAGTTTACATACAAAAAGTTTTTATTTTTATTTTCCTTGTTTAGAAGATTCTAAAACCTTGATCGTGGCTTTTATTCTTAAATATTGATCATAGACATATACTGTAAATTACAAAGTTGTGCAAAAAAGGTGCAACAAAATGTTATGCAATCGAATAAAATCTTCAGGGGATTAAACTTAAAAAAAATACAAAATTGAAATTTTTATACGGACCCCGTGCAAAAATATTCCCAGTGAGTAAAATGTGCCCCATCCTTCAATAAGGTCATACACAAAATTTCAGAATTTTATCAAGAAACCTCTCAAAGATATGTTAAAAGAAAGTTGGTGAAGGAACAATCACAAATTAAAATACAAATGTTTACTGCTTCATTGCAGATGAGACGACACAGTAATGCATCATAAGGAAATAAATTATGCTTTATATCTTTAGTTTTAAATACAAATTTTAAAATCGATGCTTCCCGAAAAATACTTTAAAATTTTATATCATGAATTATAGAATGTAACCTAAAAAGAGCACAATCAATGAACTTGTAAAAAAGCTTATGTAATTTTTTCTTTAAGTAATCGTCCCTTATGTAATCTTTTCTTTATATATTTTTTTCTTTCAGTTATTATTTTTACAAATTTTTAATATTTTTGAACCAATAAATAGAAAATTATTATATGTATTTATTCAATCATTACTTTCTTTGTTAATTTGAGTACGACCACTAAAACACGAACATCCGATATGATTTTTCCTTTTTGTCAACTCATATCCAGGCATCGAAAAGTGGCTTAAGTCAGCATTTATGTAGTTTCATATCTTTGAGAATTTTAGTGATAAATTGCTGAATTTTGTACGTGACCTTATTAAAGAATGGACAGACTTTACTCATGCGAATTTTTTTGTACGGGGTCCGTATAAAAATTTAAATTTCGTATTTTTTAAAGTTTAATTCCCTGAAAATTTTAATTGATTTCATAACGTTTCGCACCTTTTTTTACACAACTTTGTAATTTACAGTATACATCTATGATCAATATTTAAGGATTAAAAGCCGTTGTCAAAGTTTTTGAGGCACCCTGTATAACCAAAAAGACCAATTAATTGCTCCTTAAAAATAATAATTCGTGATATCTGTAATCACAATTTCAACGCTTCCCATTGCATCTTATCTTAATAAAAAAATTAATTTTTAATCTTATGCTTTGATATACAATTGTTAACAACACATTTTTAAAACAAATATTTGGTATTGAAAATTACATTTTAGGGTAAAATAAGAAGAAAATCAGCTTATCATTTAATTTTTCGTTAGTCATTAACAATTGCTTAAAGCTAGAAAAGGTTTACACTTACCAAATTGAGCAACAGCTGTAACAAATGACAAATTTTAATAAATAAATGAGCGTTTTATATAATAAACGTTATAATGACTTATTGTTTAATTTCTTATTAAAAATATTCATTCACTTTTTACAAAGCAATATAAATCTCTAAGTTTAATATAACAATAAATTCACATTTTAAGGTATAGTATTCATTTCATGTCAAATATGGAACATTCATGTTTATGTATTGCAATTAAATTAGCTGAAGTTAAAATGTAAGTAATAAATATTTTTTTTTAAATTGGAAAATAATTATGCACTGTTGTTCCAGTGCTATGTGAATGATTGAAATCAATTTAAATAACCAATGCATTTGAATTTAAAGGCAATTATTAAGTAGGCTCTAATTAAATTTATTTATTAATCATAGAAAACAATTTTCAAAAGAAAATTCATGAAGGCTTGAATAAAAAATCATTTTATTAAAATTTTTAAAATATTGTGAAAAATTGAAATAGGAAATAGGAAATAGAAATAGTTTAAAGAAAGTGGAGAGGAATTTCTATATCACAAATCTTAAAATGGAATGCAATGATATATAATATTTGGATTTTAAATTTGTGAAGTGATAAAAAAATTGAGGCATGAATAAACTGCATATTTTATAATAATGAAATAACAAATTTTGCTATAACATTAACATGCATTTCAGTAGAAAGGAAATGCGTATGCAAATGCCAGGAACAAAGCCTCATAGGCGACGTGAGTGTACGCAAAACGCGTACAGTCGGCGTGCGTAGCTCCACACTACAAGGAAGGGGAGAACGGAGGCACAATTAAAGACATTCCGTGCCAGCGCAAGTGAATTCTTTAATGAAACACGGAGAAGAAATCACCTGACGACTTCACACATGGAAGATTGACCGGAAAGCTGGAGAAGGTGCGCAATTTGAACAGCGTAGCTATAGAGTTCGGAATCAAAAAAGTATCATTTCGCGGGCTTCCAAACCATAGGCACAGTTGTTAGAAAGGTTGATGGTGGCCGCCCTAGGAAAACAACTGCAGTGGATGACCGATATATTGTCCTGCAGGCGAAAATAGCGCGATACTCGTCAGTAAGGGCCACCGCGTCGCAAATGTGTACAGCAACAGGGCTACATGTGTCGCAGTTTACTGTGGCCACACGCCTTCACATAGCTGGACTATTCGTCCACCATCCTGAACGCTGTATCCCTTTGAAAGTTGGCCATCGATGACACCGTTTAGAGTGGTGTAAGGAGCCCAAAAACTGAACATCTCATCAATGGAGTCATGTCCTCTTTACAAATGAGAGTTGTTTCAGTGTTACAAGTGACTCTCAACGTCAGTTGATTTAGAGAGAGGTTGGGACACGGTTTCATCACAGTAATATCACGGAAAGAGACCGCTTGAGTGGTACTAGAGTTGTTGTCTGGGGGCGTTATGCTGAATGGGCAGACTGGGCTTTACATTTTCGACAGAAGTTGTGTAACCGGAGATCACTATTGTAAGAAGGTGATCCTTCGCCATGCGCGTCTGTTCCGAGGTGCTATTAGGCTTTTTTTATGGATGACAAAGCCCGCCCACAACGGACTGCTAATATTAAGCTGCTACTGGAAAGTGAAGATATCACTCGAATTGAATGGCCAGCATTCTCTGCTCATTTAAGTCCTATAGAACATGTGTGGGATGCTTTGGGAAGATGCCTTGAGGCACGATTACATCTTCCGGGAAACATCCAACAATTGAAACAGATTCTGATTGAGGAAAGGACATTCTTACCTCAAGAATTGTTGACAATCTGGTGCTGAGTATGGAGAAACGGTGAGAAGCACCATTGCAGTAAGGGGAGGGCATATCCCATACTAAGGAACATCTGTCTGCTGTTCTTCCTCTTGAACAGACAATCATGTGTAACGATACTATGAGTTCAATAAAGCCTTTTTTCGATTGATTCCATATTAAATGCATTGTATTCATTTTTGTGCAACTATGCTTTCGTCATTGTTTAAGTACAAATTGCTTCTGAATTTATGTCTCTCAGATGATTTCTAATAGAGTTAAGGCAAAAAAAGCATCCTTTGCTTAAGTGTTTCACACCAGTGTATATAAAATATGTTTAATAACAGGAAATTTGTGAGATTTCCTGAGAAAAAAAAACATATTTATGCTTATAAAAATATAACATAGGCGTTAATAATATTTTGTCGAAGGGACGCAATAATGTCAATAAAAAGAATATGTTATTAATTAATGAAATGGAAGTTTTTATTATGCATTGTAAGTGACAGAATTTTTTAAATACAACTGAATATTCACATTTCATTTCAAATAAAATTAAACAAATTTATCACCACGTTTCCGTTTTAAACAAGATATTGATAAATTGGTGCCATTTCTTATCTTGATAAAAATATAACATAAAAATATTCTAAGGCACTTTTTTAATTTAGCAGATTATTTAACAAAACCGTTTTTCACGTTGCAAAGGCAAAAGAAAATTGAATAGGTATTACTTTTGATAAAATACTAGTTGGTTGCTGTATAAATATTTCAGCAAGTACTATTACATTTAACGAAAATATTTATCTTCTTTAATAACGAAAAAAATTTGAAAAAAACCCTCAATTTTCAGCCAGTAGTGTTTTTGAGTATAATTTATAAAATTTATAACAAGAAAATAAACCGTTTGATAAATTCTTTCAAACGTATGATGATCGCAAAGATATAACTAAAATGCGTCTGGTTAACATTTCAGAAAAAAGAATTAAGAAATCTGAAATTTCATGTTGAATAAATTCTCAGATAGTACAAAACTGTATATTAAAATGCTCAATTTTCTACGAGGTGAACATTAAAACATGATAGTCTTTTAATCTTTTCTAGAAATTGAAAAGTAAAAACGAAATATAATTTGACATTAATATATTATTAAAAATAAATACATACTTTTAATTAATCCCTCTGAAAAAATAAAAGTGTGTAAATGTCAAATTAAATTTATTTACATTTAATTAAAATGCGTAAATACTTAAATATAATATTATTATAATATTCTAAGTATTGCGTCCATACACAAAATGAACTGTTTTGCTTTATATGATTGTATATGAATTTCAATATGAATTTTTAAAATAGTATCAAAAATTTCTTTTCTTTATTAATTTTAAATCTTTAAACAATCTATAATTTGAAAAACCTTTTAAAAATAATTGTAATATAAAGTCAAGCAGTAATAATTGCAACAGAAATTGACATGGCATTTACTTGCAGTTCAATGATTTATTTATAAAATAACGCAAAAATTGTTTTCCTTCCTTAAGAAGAAAAAAAGGATAAATGGACATTATAATAGATAAATGTTTATGTAACAGTGTTTTATCAAATTTTTCTGCCAATGAAAATTTTAGCGAATTTCGTATACTTACTCTCAGTTGAGTCTGAAAGAAAAATGAAAATTTATTATCGAAAAATGTCTGAGTACAATGATAAAGTGTGTCTGCTCTAAAAGCCATTTTTTTATTGCTCATTTCAATCAAGTTAAATTCACACGATTAAAAAATATCGAAAAATATACTTATATAAAAAGTATGATTTTAAATCATATTCACAGAATTATTTCAAATTATACTTTTATATGTGATATGAACCGAATAATTTGCTTGATTAAAACATCTGAAAAAAATTTACGCTGCCCCCCCTGTTAATTAATGAAGGCCCTATTTATTCGATATTAATGAATAAATAGAAACGATATTCATGAATAATATTAATGAATAAATACAAACGATATTCATGAGTGATATTAATGAATAAATATAAACGATATTCATGAGTAAAATTAATGAATAAATACAAACGATATTCATAAGCGATAGTAATGAATTAATACAAACGATATAAAAATAAACAAAAGGCAATATGCAACATGATAGCAACGCCGTTTATATATAAATCTGTTTGTTTTTAATTAAATAAATCTAAACTTTTGGTTTTAATAGCAAACTTTTGTTAGTAAGTATATATTTGCCTCAAGACAATTTTCTGGTTTCCAAAGAACATTGAGAAGTATTCTAGTGTTTCCTTTTCAGTCAAAATGCATAAATACAGAATTTAGCGCATGTCGCGATCATGATTGTTGCTTCTTTTACATTTGGGAAATCTTAATTCATTTCAGATGGCATTATACATATATTTTTTAGTCCTTCTCTGAAAAACTTCATTAAATTACTGGACGTCATTTTGACATAAAGACTTTCTGAATGTTACATCTGAAATGTATTTTTTTCTGTTAATATAATTAGAGCCAAATTCCAGACTATTTACATCCTTTCATGTGCGTTAAATAATTAGAAGTAAATTGGATTTAAGAAATGAAAGGAATTAAAAAAATATAGGAAAATTTTTAATTATAATTTTTTTTGTGTGAAAAGTGTAAAAATAATAGTTTTCAAACGTGTAAAAAATTCTTCCACTATTTTATTATAACATTTCATTTTTCAATATATTATTTCATAATGACAAAAACTGTAACTTTACTAGAAATTTTAATACAAAAAAAATTACAATGATATCTACTTACTATGCTCAACTGCAAAAAAATCATATGCAATTATTTATGCATTTAATAATATGTTTCTAATACAAAATTTGAAAACAATTTTAAAATTAGAACAAAAAATGATTTTTTTTATCAAGATTAATTTTGTAACGATCATTTTTTGTCTCATTTTTCATTTTTGGAATGATTCTTTATGTAATAAATTACTTCTGTTCTAATTTTGACTCTATGAGTGTAACGAAACTTTTGGAAAAAAAATTAATTGCAAAACGCATCAACGGTATATTTATATCTCAATGCTACTTTATTTTCAGTAATAAAAACACTGCGTGTATGTTTGTTTTATCTTAATGTAGCTAATTTACATAGGTATAATTTAAAATGAAGATTCAACAATAGGATCTATTTATTATGGTGATATTAGTTGCTCTACTCGTTTACGTATAGAAACACACCAAATTATTTTATCAGAAATAAGGTATTGGAAAACAACTGATAGAAAGTAACACGAGTAATGTAAAATACAGTTTTCAAGGGTAATGACACAAAATTAATATGATATTATGTGTAAAGCATTTAACAAAGAGTTATTTTAGACTTTAATGGTTTTCGTAAAATCTGATAAATTCATCTGACGATTAAACGGCAGTTTTTTTTCAATTAGTTTGTACTTTTTGTACTTTCTTCATTGGATTCTTTTGTTTCGAAAACGGGAATTCTTTTTTTAATTCAACTTTCTAATATACAGAAAATAATCTAATAAAGAATGCTGACCTTAGCATTCTTTATAAGCATTTTATTATAAGTTTAGCATTTCATTCTTTAATGCTGATCTTAACATAAGAATGCTAAGCTCAACTTTCTTTATTAGATTCTTTTTTGTATATTCTTTAATAGATTTTTTTTGTCTCCAAATCGGAAATTCCGTTTCAAATGAGCTGAAACCTTCCATCAAGCTTGAAATTGCTATTTGTTTTTCTAATCTATGTAAAAAAGTATTTAATTTGATTTAAACAGTGATTTAATATTCCATATTCATCATTGAGTGTGGGTTTTTTTGTTATGTAAGATTAACAGATAATTCATGCCATTGTTATCGAATTTTAGACATGGCAGGATTGAAAACTTTTATTATTATTCGAAAGATTTGGTCCAATTTCTGTCATGATTCCCGGCTCAGTTTTTGAAAAACGATAGACATTTTTTTTTAAATTTATAAATTCAGTATCTGTATCTTTGATGGGATTTGAATAGGGAAGAAGTTTTTCTACTCATTTCAGTTTTGAAAAAGGACGCACAAATTTTATTTATATTTCTGAATTTAGGATATACAGTGCATTCCCGAGTATCCTATTCGCGATTATCGACCTAATTTACGTTATCGTAATTGTTTGAGGTAAGTAAGGCATTGCATTGCATTCTCAATATTGCCAAGTCATTGGAAGCGGACGTCTGCTACGATCTCCCTATGTGTCATGTGCAAAATACAAGTTGTGACAAGAAAAGAGCAGCATTCTGCTCGTTATTCATTATTTCGTTAGTGTGTAGTTGAGCCGATATGCCTGAGTTGTTGCCTATATGCCTGATTATAACTTCAGGAGGAAGATTAGTAAATTGTTCTTGGAGTAGACTTGATGTTTTTTAAGTATACCGTACTGAAATGTATAGAATTCAGATTAAAATGTGAACAGTTTATATCCTTTAATTTATTTTTTATCTAATAAATTCTTGCAGTGCAGCGTATACACATAAATAAACTGCCAGTACAAAGCTTTCTATTTTAACTAGACAACTTACTGGCAACTGCTTCTATGTTTCACAAGGCCGCGGCAGCGTTCGCAGTCTGCGTGGTTTGAGCTGAATGGAGGACTTAGAATGAGAAAAAAACGTATTATAACAGTAAGAGTGGGCACAAAAAATTTGTATTCTAGTATTCGCAGGAAAAGCAATGAGTTCATAGAATTCTGGCTTATCCGGTTTTTTTTATTATACGGCTCATCTTTCCACCACATTAGAGAGGTTACACAGGAGTGTACTGTATTCAAAAATAGGGAATATTGAAAGCAGAAAGGGAAAATGAGATGAAGTGTCACTTTTAATTCATATACTTTCAGATATTTCTCTTTCAAAATGTTCAATGAAATCACTGTTTATTATTATTATTATTATAGGAATATTTGATTTTTCATGGCCTTATTACCGACTCATTTTTGAAAACTTCTATTTTTTTGTAATTTATATCGGATATTTGTTACATTATAAAATGTCAAACATCCGAAATGGAAGGAGGGAATTAAGAACATCGCTACTTGGAATTTGCTCTGTATCGCAGCTTCAAAATAATCTCTTAAAAATGGAGACTCGATTCTTTCCTCTTTTTTCAAGTTACGATAAAATAACTTTATATCTCTCGAATGCATCGTTCATCGAGCCTTTTCGGTTGGACATTGAAAAGAATTTTTGCTTTCAAATGGTGTGATAGAATAGAAGATGGGTATTACTTTTCAACGGAGATGCTTGTTGGTAGCATGAATCATTGAAGATTTGAAGCATAAAATGCAGCGTGAATGATGCATGAAACATTAAAGTTTTAAAAAAATACGAAGCATTTTTTCATTTTTCTGCAATTTTTAAAACATTTTTATAGACAATGTTATACTGGAGATATATTTTACAATAATCACACTCACTAAAATTTAAGATGAACTGATATCTTTGTAAGCGAAAGGCAATAGAAAAATTTTCGAATTTGCAATAGAAAACATTTATATCATTATTATTTTAACTATTCTGTCACCCTTTATGCCATTTTCGTAAAATTTATGATAAATTTAGGGTGGTTATAAGTGACATTATAGTAATGATTATAAGAAAATAGAGATTTTAATGAAGAAAAAAGTAATTTAATAGCAGTAAAGATATTTTTGAAAGCAAAGCACTTACCGTGATGTAAATGTCGAACTGAAAAGAAAATAATTTTATTCTGATAAATACATTTTGACTAAACTAAAACCAAAATGTATGAAAAACAAACTAGCTTGCATCAGGAAAATGCCATTATTTGATTTAGAAAGGTTATTTTGTACTTTTCTTATTTTATGATAAACCGTCTTACCCATTTAAATGAATATGTAAGAAGTAAGCAAATAAATTTGAAAACAAATCTTATTAGCTAGGCAATATAATCTTGCAATATCAATCGGCAATATTTTCTTGGAGCTATAAAATCTAGTACATATCTGAATATTTTGTTTGAGTAATTCTTTTTATATTATGAAATAAAAATTTTTTTGCAGATTATTTTTAATTCAAATTAAACAAGAATATTTAAGTAAGATTTGATTTTTTCTGTTTACAAACACAGATGTATTGAAACTAAGGTTTTTTGGTTTTTTTCTTTATATTAATATTAATTTAGAGTTGAAATTTATTATTGAAAATGTTTATAGGAAAAATTCATTACAATTGTCTCTAGTTCTTTCTCGTTTTAACTGAAAATGTACGTTCATGTATTAAATTTTAATCATTGATATGGAAGATTACAATTACAATAAACATTTTAATCTGCAATATCATATGAATGTTTTCTACGGTTACAAATAATTAATATGTGTACTGAATGTATTCAAAACATATCTCAATATGTACTTTTTATAAGTTTAGTTTAGTTTAGTTATATTAACGTGCCGTTTGAAGCAACACTAGGGCTATTTTGGGACGGACCTCGTAATTTTGAACCGCGGTCAGATGACGAGGATGACACCTGAGCTGTCCCCCCTCTCCACACCACACCACACCACACCAGCGGCAGGACGTTTGGTCAGGACGGATTTAACGTGCAACAGACCCCCTCACACGACGGTTCTTCGGTGGAATCGGGTCTCGAACCAAAGCCGAGACCTTACCACCAGGCCACCGCGGCCTTGTACTCTATATAAAGTAAATTCTTTGGGAAATTAAAAACAGTATATTGAGTGCACAAAAGTTATTTTAAAGAATAACATTCGTACAATGAAGAGAAACATGACGCCATTATATTAAATTTCCTCCGATTATCATTAAAAAAATCTAGAGTAAGGACATGATTTTCTCATAAATGTTCACTGAATTTAACTTTTTAGTAAACTTCCCATTTTTCTCACACTTTCCGAAGGATATATTTAGAATGCTTTGAATACAAACCATACACGAGAGTTAAAAAACTGAAGTAATTTAATTATCATTTCATTGATAATTTACTGTTTATAGTTACTTTAGTTTCCGGGGAAAAAATTGCATGGAATTAGGCTCATTTGCCAAGAAAGCAAAGGATATAAATCTAAATTTAAATCGATAATTAAAAGAATTTAATTTTAATATTATTATTAAAATAATCCTAATATTATTCAGTTTCATAGCAGAATTTTTGTTTCCAATATTAAAGAACTCTACTGAAGTTATACATTACAATTACACAAATTCTTAAAAATTACGCATTTCTACAAAAAAAAAAAAAAAAAATCAGTATTTGAAAAGAAGCATTATGTTTCAAATTTGCCTCTCTTCTTTTTGATATTAAATTCATATAATAATAAGATGTTATACTTCCGATAACAATTATAGTTAAATGCATTGTTTTGAAAAAATAAAAAAGAATGGTTAATATTTCTATGAAACTAAAATCATTTTGATAAATGCTTATAAATAGGATTAAATATTATTACAAAACCAGAAACGAAACAGAAATGAAATGAGCAGAAAAATAATTCTGGAGACATGAATATGAAATATTTTTTTTTCTAAAGATTTAGTGTAAATAAAGAATAATTTGTATCTGAATTTTTACATACTTATGCGCTCTGTTGCATTCTCTGAAAATTAAATTATATAGTACATTAAATTTATGAGATAAAATTTAAAGAATACACATTCATTTTTAGTAACATTTTTAATGCAATAAATTAATGCGAAATTAAAAGCTTTTATTAATTTACATACCTTCACAATACGCTGCTGTATTATGATATTTATCATACAAGACATTTTTATTGAATTTTGTTCTTATTTTGTATATACTTCCTTACATGCTTATAAATGCAATGGTTTGTTATAATTTTGCTAACAAAATTTTGTTGTATTTATTATTAAAAATCATTCACTTCTGATCGCATTGCTTTTCAAGACCTATGCTTTTTATTTGAGATATCCATACGAATATCATAAAAATTATGAAACAAAAACTCCTCAAGTTTATTGAATTACAAAAGCGAAAAAAAAAATATATTAACCAATAATGAAATTCAGCAGTTTCAAACCAAAGCAGGAATATTTCGAATGTTCAGAGATTTTAATAAATTGTTGTTCAAACTATTGAAAAAAAATATATACAGAATGAACGAAAATAATTTTTTTTTCAACCAAGTAAAGAAAATCATTAATTCTATTCAAAATCAATTATAAATCATATTAGTCAATGCTTTAAATGCCATTTTTAAATGTTGTTTCTATAATTCTTAAATATATTTTGCACGTTTCTTTTTATCAATGAGCCACGATTTAGTGTTTGAGGTAAACCTTCCCTAAAACTTCAAAGTGTCTAAAATATTATGGCAAACTATCATACTCTAAAGTTTCTAAAATTAATAAAATTTGTATAAAAAATTATATTGATTGATCTTTTTTTCTTGTTTTATATTTTTATTCATCTTTTAGTTTTTTTTTATTAGCATGGAATGTTTTTCCAACAATTCAAAAAAAAAAATAATGATGAGATGGTTTGGAAATTTTCAAGTTGATTGCTGAAAAGATTCTGATTATATAAAAAGTTAAAATAAACATATGAAAACTGTTTTTTTAGTTTACGTAAATGAAGTTGCAAGTATTGTATTCTCTTGTTATTGAATTGTTTTCAAAATGTTAATAAAATAAATAAAATGTGAAATTATTTTTTTTAAAATTTTTAATATAATGGACGAAGTCTATATTGTTCCTAAGATCAATTAAGAATATTATTCCTTAAAAAAAAATAAAAGTAGTGGAAATAAACGGATTTGAATAGTTGGTTACCGTTTACTTCATAAGTTCAATTTTAATGATGCTAAATTATTATATTTAATACAATAAATATTTAAAATTATTTTCTTTACATCCAGATTTTGGAAGAAATTTTACTTTATGAATATGATAGAAGTAGGAAGAAAATGGCAGTAAAATAATTATTATTGATTATTCTTTCTTTCTTCTCTTAATTTAGGAAGAATTTTGTGATTCCTATATTTACATATTGAAGTTATATCACTATTAAATCAATCTTTCATAATTAATGATTTTTTTCTTCAATTCGCTTAAAGAAGATCAAAAAAATTCCAAAAATACTTTTACAAAACAATATTGGCAAGCAGTAAATTTTGTAAATGCATGCAATTAAAAATGCGAGAAAATAGTAGCAATGAAACAATAGTCTCTTCGAAAAGTAAATGACTTTTACCGCTCAAAATTTTTTTAAAAATTTCACTATATCTAATGCAACTGCTGTTTTTTTTCTTAGAAGACTTTATTTCTAAACTTGAAGATGGTTAAAAAAGGTCCACTGATACCTCATCTTCAAGATTTTCCTGGGAAAATTTTATTTTTTAAATATTACTATTTTTAGAACAGGTTCGATTTTTCTACTTAACTTCCTTCATGTTTACATAATTAGCGTTTCTCGATCTACTCTTACATATTTCTTAATGTCCTTTAATTGTGTATTTTGATGGAAGGACAGATTTCTCTAATGTTAGAATTTTCTTATTCTTCGATATATAATAATGAATTATGAAATATATTTAAGATCAAAACGTAGGAAGTAACGTACTTATCTAAAAATTACTAAAAATTGAGTACAAATGCAAATTAATATCAAGTTAGAATAGAATTCAAATAACTGAACGTTGCTTTCAATGGATTCATTATTATAAAATGCGTTAGCATTAATGGTGAAGTTATTAACTGTAAATTTTCGAGGACAAATTTTTTTCCACGAGGCATTAGTAGAACTTTTTTGAATCAAAGATAGGAATAAAACGACGGAAGCTATAATCTCTATCCAGACAAAAAAATAATTATAATAATTTCTCAAACTAAAATTATTTATATTAGATTTAGAAAATTTTTCAAAAGAATTAAGGTAATAAAATCCACTCGATTTTCAATATTGTTTACGGAAGAAAGCTTAGAATTTATACTCCAACTCCTGTGGAAAAGTCTTAATAAATGATATTTGTAAGTTTAATTGGAATAATATTTCTTGATTGATGACGCAGGAACTCATAAATGAAGATTTTTTAAAAATCTTCGATTCAAAAACATCTACTTTGAAATAGTCTATATTATTCTACTATTTTATCTAATCTATATAAATTTTCATGCTTTACTGCAACCCACCGAGTTTATACAAAAGTATTGAACGAGCCCGCCTTTAAGTCATCCTTTTAATATTTAATTCGCATACAAAATCCGTAAAATATAAAAGTAATACTTATATGAATAAAGCCACAATTCCCATAAATATTGTAAAGCAGAAAAAAACTTACGGAAAACAACCACTGAAAAAAATGGAATAAGGTTTTAGTTTGTAAATATTTACCAGAAAAAAACAGAAAGTATACTTTTTCTCTCTAAATAACATTTTTAATCTCATATCATATTAATAATTATCAGATTACTAATTTTATAATTTCACTCATAATACTGTTCCGAAATTTTCCGGGGTTCGTTTGGATAGTGGAAGTTATATGGTGTGGAGGACGCTCAATCAGCAGGCGGCAGTAGAAAATAAAACAACGACGTTTATTTACACGAAGACACACAGGATAGCACAAAGATGACAACTATATACAGCACAGAGAAAACAATTCTCTTCAGCCGCGAGACGTGTAAACATCAGCACACAACAAAACTCTGCTGCATACAGTAGCGCACAGCTCAGTTCAGCACTAGCTTGACTCCGTCGCTGCTCTGCTAATCCCTAGAAGATCAGTTCTTCACCGTCGAATCCGACTCCTCTTCTCTGTCGCTTCCGACGACTCCGCTCTGTCGCTTCCGACTACTCTTCTTCGACTCCCCTGACCACGCCTCCTCTAACAGCACAGACTGGCTCCTTTTATAGGTCTCAGGAGGCGTGGCTAGAAGCCTCTCAACCAATCAGGAACGTTCGAGGTGTATCTCGGTTCCTACTGGACGGATCGGGAAAATTCTCGATGTGTCGGGTATAATCCATTTTGGCGCCAAAATCGCCAAATTCGTCGCCAAGTCGCCAAATGGTCGCCAAGTTTGTCGCCAAGCTCTGGGACCTTCGACGCGACACCCAGACTCCGTCCAGTACAAATGACTGTAAATTATTATTTCCGATGACGGAACCAACTATGCTGGGAAGCCGAATTGCAAGTTTGTAACAATATATTCTAAACGATTAAATTAAAAGATTCAAAATGCTCATTATTTAGATTACTAAATGGAATTTAAATTCAATAATCATAATGCTGAAATTTTCAAATTAATTTTTAACTATAATAGGGTTTAAAGGGCCAATCATAAAATAATTTAAATTCTTAAAAGTATGCAAAACATTTTTTACATATAAAAGAATATTCATATTAAGAGACTCCTGTATCTTTAAATACTTCAAAAGAAAAATATCTTACTTTCATCTTCGTCTGAAAAAGTAAGAAAACAATCAGTTTGTAAATATTAAAAAAAATGTATAGAAGAGCTTCCAATATTATTACATTTCTTCTCATGACAGATAAGTTTTTATTAATAATATTTATAAATGCTTTTAATTGGTTCAGTTAGAAGATTTAAAAGCCTTGTTATTTAGCTAACTAAATGGAATAAATCATTTCATCAAAGGACATTCAAAGCAATTTTAAAATTATAGCAGTGCTTCAAGTGTCATTTATAAAGCAATTTTTAATGTTTAATTATGTACACAAAACCTTTCACAGGCATGAGAAAATTCGAATAACAAAACATTAGAATGTGTAAATATGCCTAAAGATAAATATCAAAGGCATTCAGTGGAGGATCAGCTTTATCCCCCGATGAAAAAAAAATGAAAGAAAATATTCAGTTTTCAAAATATTTAACAAAAATGGTACCCAAAAATTTCAAATATTATCATATTTCATTAATTGCAAATTAATTTTTTTATTAAATGCAATCATGAAAGTAGATAAAACTGTTGAATTAAAAGTTTTTTTTTATAAAACTTATAACTTTTTCAATTAAATTTAAATAGATTATTACAGTGACAATTTTAATACAAAGACATTGAAACTAATATTTTATTATGCTAATGTTTAACGTACCCTCCATAAAGTAATTTTAATGCACAATTTTGGTCATGGAGTTTTTAGCATATAAAGGAAACATTTATAAATTAAAGTTATGCTAAAGTTTACGTTAGTGTTTAGCATATCCCTCATAACGCAATTTTAATATATATATATATATATATATTAAAGGTTCATAACATCATAAAACAAAAGATACAATTAAAGGATAATATTATTAAAAACCTTATTTGAATTACAAAATTTGAAATTAATTCAATTAACTATTACACATACGATATAATTTAAATTCATTCTAATCTTTGATAAACGACTGCTTTTGAAAATATTTTTTAAAGATTTATTGTATTTAATTTATTATAATATTGATAATTAATTAATATATTTCATTTTTATCTTTTCTCTGAAATTACAAGGCCCTGCAAGTTCATAAAGAATAAAATGTAAAGAAATAAAACACTCACTTCCGTTAGGATAATCTAAAATAAAAGATTATAATTTCAAATATTTATCTTTGGTAAAATCATTTTTAATAATATAATTTAACAATTTTTAATAATTTTAATATATATATATAGTCAAAATTTTGGAAGCTCGAAACGAATAGACTTACAACTAATAAAATGCGGTTTCCGGGAATGAATTTTCGTTTAATTCTGAAATTTCAGGAGAAAATTGAGTGTTGTTATTAGAAGTTTTGAATTTGGCTCTTCTTTCAATATATTAACTTAATTCTGTGATATTTTTAGTTAAAAGAATCCTTAAGTGTCCATTAGTTCCTTTCACATGATACCTTTTTCATGGTTATATGATGTTTGACGCTAGAATAAAGATGCTGTATGGTTCATTTTTTTTTTTTTTTTGGTCGTTGTACAATTCCGGGCTCACAATTCTTAACATAATATCATTTTGTAAATGGATTATAAAACTACAATCTAGATATCAAAATAATACTATTTTTAATGTTACAGATTGTTTAATATAAAAATTTTATTTTGCAAAATTTTTTATTCTTCAAATAATTTTTTTAGTAACTGTATTCTTATTGATCAAGGTAAACATTTTAAAATACTTGGTAATATAAAAGTAATGAAATATGCACAGCGGCACTTTTTAATTAATATCTAATATTTTCAATAAAATTTTAGCTATACCAATGCATGAAATGCCAACCATAAAGCACTTTCAATTCTTAAATCTATGTACAACGTTTTTCCCATATAATGGATATTCCATTATATCCATATTATAAACTTTAGCATATATATATATTTAAAAAGAAAAATAGCTTACTTCCATTTCCATCTGAAAAAGTAAAAAGTCGATCTAGTTGATAAATATTTAACAAAATAATAGCGAAGAGCTTCCAGTAATTACATTTCATCTCATTTCAGTTAATCGTTTAATAACAATTAGAATGTTTCAATTATAATAATAAAAACCTAACTATTATTTAACTAAATATAATTAAACAAACATATATATCATTAAAAGATTATCAAAGCAATTTTTGTTTACTGAGGTGCTTTAAGTGCCATTCATAAAGCAATTTTTATGCTTAATTATGAGCACAAAAGCTTTCACATATATGGGGAAAATGAATATAAGAAATATATATAATAAAAGTAAATACTTCAAAAAATATCTGTTTGTCTTTCCCTTGAAAAATTGAGAAAAAGATTGAGGTTGCAAATTTTTAATAAAAAAGACATGAAAAATGGAACAATTCATTTTGTAAACGTATAGCCAAAAAAAAGTTTCTAGAGATCCAAATAATACTACAATAAAACTTATAGATTATTTAAATTTTTTATTAATTATATTTATAGTTATATTTTTAATGGTCAAATTCAGAGATTTAAAAGGCTCAGTAATTTAAATGCAACAGAACTTTCACGGTATAATTTTTGAATTATTTTATAATACATCCAAATTAATTTTTCATTATAGAAAGGCTTATTGCACCCTTCATCTAAAATATTTAATTTTCAATTCCGTACACATTCTTAAAATATAAATGAAACATTTATATAAATAAAGCTACCATTTTCTTTAGTATTCCAAAAAAATATCTTACTCTGAGTATGGCCTGAAAAATTAAGAAAAAAATTTAGTTGTAATTATTTATCAAAAATGTATTCTAGAACTTTAAATAATATTATATTTAAATTGTAATTGATTGACTCTAATTTCTGTTACCTTACATTTATAGTTTTAATTTTAATGATTAATTAAAAACGATTAATTAATGATCTGAATGAAAGAACAGTTTCACAGGATACATTCTATTTTAAAACATTCAGCTTCAATTTTAATTATGCCAATGAATACCATGTTTTGAAATAATCCAATATATATATATATATATCTTACTTTGAGCTTCGCCTGAAAAAATAAGAAAAAGGTTTGTAAAAAAATAAGAAAACCAGTTCATAAATTTTGGCAAAAAATGCACTTTAGAGCTCCAAATAATATTATATAAACTGAAATAAGATTATAAATTATGAAATAAGGCTGAAACAACATACAAAAAATGAAAAAAGATATGCTTATAATAAAAGCAATTTTTTAAAATCTAGTTTTCAGTTTCTGAGTTTTATATATGGTATATTAGATTACCTGTATCTGTTGATGTTTTAAAGTTTTAGGCGAAACTACATTATAAATTAGTTCCATACCGAAACCTTAACAGATCTATCATTCCTAGACTTATTGCATTGACATCTATACAGCTCGAATTTCGAAAATTTTTAATTAAAACTTCAGTATATACTGCGATTAAAGATATTCTCTGATAATATATTGCGAATTTTATAGTGCTTATTGTATTCATACATTAAGTCAATTTAAACATAAATTGCAAGATTTTGTATATAAGAAAATCAATTTCTTTAGATATATTTAGTTAGGAAACTTTAAGACTTCTGAAGTTTAGCTTTCATATTTTTGTGCTCTCTGAAACTTTTATGGAGCAAAATATATGCCATGTGATTTTTCTTCTACTTACATACTATAAAATTTTATAGTTTTCCTTATTTCTTAATTCTACCAATGCATGAAAGATTGAAATATATTAAAGTTGAAAAAAACCGCTTCAATGTAAGTAATAAATACATCTTATTGATGCTAAGAAACTTACTGCTAATTAGAAGACAAAAAAATACCAATGCAAAAGCTGTCTTAGAATTTACAAAATCCATTGGAATTCTCTTCTTGCAACGGACGTCCTTTACGCCAAACTGATAGAATTGCAATAATTTTATAAATAGACAGCTGTTTTATTTGTTTCCATTACGAATGAAGCAGCTGGAAAAATATATCTTTTATGACTGCAACAAATCGAATTTTTTCTTTAAAGCATGTCGGGTGTAGTTTAGTGCCCTACTCTCTTGTCACAGAAAAACATTCCTATATATCAAATCTACCGATGTTTCAAAGGTTTAAAATTTTGTGACATTCCAGAGTGCAGGGAAACATCCTTCTCAATTGAAAAAGATTATATAATAAGATTTAAAAATAATGAAATATTAAAATCGCAATGCCAAGCATGTTAGTAAAGGATCACAGTGGAATTTTATGGTCGCAGATTGATAAATTAATTATATTTTCGAGGATCTTATTAGTTATTATTTCTTCTTCTTTTGAGTTCAAAATAAATAGATTTAATGTAGAAAAACAGTATTTAGAGTTATTTTCCCGCTACAAGCGATAAAACAACGTGATTTTGTTCGTTTACTGGACTGCCATAAAAAGCATGGTAGTCGTTATAAATTTCGATCTTGAGATTGATGAAATCGAGATTTTATCAAATTTCTACAAATCGGCTGATATCTATTCGGGAAGAAGCATTTTTGGAATTGTGCCTATTCCTCGATCTTTTCCGAGAATGTTAAATATTGACTTACTTAGATGAGTGAAATTTTGTATTTTGTCTTCACAAAACAGATACAGATTTGTGTGAAAGTTTGAACGAAATTCTTAATGATGGCGATCTTTCTTTCCACCTGTAATAAATATGTGAAACTTAAAGCTTAAAATTGAATCGAGATGTGTGATTCATTTTTCATTTGGTTTTCTCTACAGGATTGTGGAAACATTCCAAATAATTGACCAGGTCCGTTGATAAGTTTATTGCCTGTTGATCTGCCTCTTGAGTATTCAGTTGAAAAATTATTTCAAAAAAGCAGCAGATAGAATAAACGAAATCTTAAATGTGCCCTAAACAGAAAATAGTAGCCTAATATATAATTTTCAACTCAAACAGGTAATTATGAGATATCCAATTTTCTTTTCACTATAAAATGACTCCAGATACAGAATGAAAAAAATTGTAAAAATGGTGGGTAGAGCTCTTTAGGCAGTAATAAAATACTGATACAACTTGGAATAGATAGAGTTACCTTTTGCATAAGGGCAAAATTTATTCTTTTGATTTCAAGTTTTGTGTAAAGAGAGAGAGAGAGAGAAAGATAAAATAAATTAAGATATTAGAATTGAGAATGAAACTAAACTAATGAATTAAGCTAAAATTTTTATGAATCTAAATACAAAAAATATGTAACAGGTGTAACGATTTTAGGAAATACAGTTAGGAAAATTTTATTGCCGAAACTTACTTACACGAAGCCGGAAATCTAGTTATTAGTCTTTATTTTTTAATAGTTAAACTTTTCGGGATAAAATAAAGAATAGTAAAATCAATGCAACACATCAGTGCGCATTCTAGTATAAATTGTAGGGTTCACAAAGCTACAATGCACGATTCGTTGCTGTTAGGGAATAATGAAAAATGTATATAAATGCTTTTGTTAGTTTAAAATCTTATATCGCTATTTATTTTTAATTTTAAATCCTTTATCCTTATTTATTTCCTTTTTATTTGAACTCAATCCTATCCTTTCCTTTCCTTTTTATTTGAAGCTAATTTGGAGCTTTCGTATTCTTTTTTATTTGAACTTAATTAATGAAAATGCTTTTAAATCTTCAGATGGTATTCTACAAGCACCAATTTAAGAAGCGCAAAGGTGGAATATGCCTTTGTGAAATGTCAAGTTGTTTACAAAGGACGCAAGAATTTTGTGAAAAATAAAGGCTTAAGCGATTTATTAATTAAATTCAAAATACTTTGATTTTTGAACTAAGTAGAATCACGTTTGTTTTCAAAATTTAAGCGGCTAAACTACACATATAATTATTCAGTAAGGAAATGGAAGCAAATTGTCTCTTAAGTTAACAAGACATTTGGTACTACCCTACTAGTTTGTCTATGGAACTTATGTGGATTCTATTGGGCTTAGCATTGTTGGGCTTTCATTAGCAAGATGGAAAGTAAACTAGTCACTGTTTTTACATATTTTTGATATCAGCCAAAAATGCATGGGAATCCTTTCCATGCAGGGAATCCTTTTGCATGTTTAAAACATGCAAAAAAAAACTTTCAGGACAATATGATTTTACCATTTTTGGAGGTGGGTGGATGGGGCATCTTATTTTTGCAAAAGGATTCCATGGCATGAATAAAAAAAATTATAACAGAACTTAAAATGAGATATGTTTTTTAACGGTGCTTTAGATTAGGTATTTTTTCTTTTTAAATTAAATACTAAACTGAATGGGAGAAAAATAAATACTTGTAAAAAATTCTACTCTGATTAAATTTTAAGTTCCGTTTCGTTTGTTATAAATGAGATTTAAGTTCAAGATTTGTATAATGTGAGATACATGAATAAATAAAACATTATTAATTAAATACAAAACCATTTTCTTGTGCATGGATAATGAAGTATCATTGGGCATTCAGGAAATCTAATTTTTTTTAGATAAAATAAAAGATTATAAACATTTTGGTTCCATTTTTTTTATCTCACTTTCTCATAAAAAATTAAATGTAAAAAAACTTCTTAGAAATGATTTAATTTGTGGTTTCGTAAAATGTTGAACATACAAATCAATATATAAATTTATTTATGTTTTAATTATAAATGAAAGATTTAGGAAATAAATACCTGATTTTTATTTTTCAGCTGCTCTAAAAGCTTTTCATTTCAGCTAGTTTCGTTGCTATTAATTGATGATTAAATACAAAATATCTGTTTTGCCTCTAAATTACTATTTATATGTTACTTATACGCATTCAAGTATGCAAACAAAAGGCCGAATTTCGAATCCTAATTAAATTTTACTTCATTGCTAATAATCTTATGCATAAAAATACAATAACTTTTCTTAGAATGAAGTAACCGTTTCAACAACGGAGAAGAAAATTTGAATAAAGGAATTATTAACAAAGTGAACTCTTTACTACATTTGCTTACATTGAAAAGGCCCCTAGACCTTTCTACAAGTAGCATATCTCCGATTATTTTGAACTTATTTGTATAATGTTTTATATTTGAGATTTCTTACTATTCAGAATCAGTCAAAAGAGAAAAGTTAAGGATTGCAATTGCAAAATTCGAGGAACATGCAGAAATACGTATGTAGATGGACGCTTATGCTGAGGCAATTTATATATTTTTAATATTAAATGAAGAATATTTTTGAGTTTTTATTTAATATTATTGCAGAATATAAGATATTCGTCCAAATTGAACAGCATTTTTGACTTGACTTCAATTTTACGGATTACGAATAATAACAAGTATCCGGATACTTTTTTGACGAACTGTGCCTCTGCAGTAGAAGTGTAGTCAGTAAATCTACTATTCGCACATTTTGAGTTGCTGATCGCTCTAATTAAGCAACAGTCATTTGGATTTATTAAAACAAAAGAAAATGCTGCTCAAATTACATTTTGTAGAATGATATTAAATATCCAGTTCATGCAGAAATTTTTTTTAATATACAAGATTTCAAATATTATGAATTTTTACTTCATGAAGCAAAAAGCATTAAAAATGAGATTGAAAACAAAAACAAATACAAAATAGGAATTTAAATCTAAAATTGAATCGTTATTGAAGCAAAACATGTTTATAATAAATAAAACAAAATACCGAAATGTTTTCTTACAAATTGATTTTCTGGTTTTAAAATAACCTTCAGAGACAGTAAAAAAAATGAAATTGAAGAAGTAAAATTGAATGCAGGGCAATAAAATATAATGATGTTATAGATATATAAAAGTATATATTAACATTGAAATAAAGAACATTTTAATTACGTTTAAGATACAATATATTTCAAACTTTTAAAAAATGATTGAAAATGCTTTTATTTTTTTAAATACAAAATGAAGTTTTCCTGTTTTAAAATAAAGGAGAGAAAGCAGCTTCTGTCAATTTTTTAGCATTCTTATTAATTCATTTTTTAAAAAGTTTATTTAGAATTCTATTTGTCCCTGTATTTTTTTTTTGTTGAAACCGTCTACGGCATAAGTATAATGTTTGAAAACAAAAATGAAAGAGTTTCTGATCTTTATAGTCAAAGAAATCATGTTCATAAATTTCTACGAGAGGCAGAATCGAATATGAGCGACAGATTAGACACTTATACATATTTTAAAGTCATAAAAGAAATGCCACAAAATTAATCTTACTTCCTTTTTGTAATAGAATTCTTTGATCCACAAAGCATCGATTGTAATAAATAATATTCTCTTTTTTTATCTGTCAATCAATTTTCTGTAAAATTGTTTGACATAGAGGACGACAAAAGGCAGGATACATTTTTTAGCTTTTCTGTATTATAATCTCGAATTGCCCTTGACAATTGTATAACTAATATCCAATGTTAGCCCAAATGTTTTAAGAGTAAGAATATTTTCCTTTTCTGTGCACGGATGCACACATACATAATTTTTATTCGAATTTTTTTACAATTACTCTTGAATATCTTGAAATTTAACGAACAAATAAATTAATTATCATATTTATAATGATAATTTATCAATAAGAAACAAAAAATAAACTGTAATCTTGAAAAATGTTTTTTCCAATCTTTTTTCCAGTTTCTTACCCTTATCTATAGAAAAATTTAGAAATAAGCAAGATAACAGGAAAGCGTTTATGCGTTTTGTGATAAATATATTGAACTAGCTGCATCCGGTATGTATTGAAATGCCCTTTTTTGTTTTTAAATACGTACACATATACAAAGCAGACATGTTATGTAATAAATTAATGAAATTTCTAGCCACATTTAAATTAAATTTTTAAGAATGTATTTGGAGAATTAAAATTAAATTTGAAAAGGTTATCCATGTGCTTTGGGATATGCAATATTTTTATTTCTTTTTATCATCTTCTGAAAAAGCAAATACGTTTTTCGGATGTTCTTCTGATGATATGGTGATAATTGCTGACCATGTGAGAAACATAGATTTTCCAGAATTAATACTTATTCTTGAAACGATTGACATTGTACTTGTTGATGTTCATTGAGAATCCAAGACGAATGGTGAACTTCAGTGATTTGAAAGCAAATGGCATTTCCGTGGGACTGAGTAGAATCAGTACATTTTTCTTCTTTGATTTGCGATTATCGCTTTAATGCTAATTGGTATCAATCTGTAATGTAAGTATCTCATGTATACAAGATACGATGCTTATAGGCAAGCGTAAAGTTCATCAATTGATGTTAATTTCAATATGATTTGTTAAGTCTAATGATGATTTAATGTGATTTTTAAGTTATCTACTAATCAAATGAGAGGATTTAAATGGATTTATATTTATTTGTAAATCTAGAACGAATTCAATGAAGTATTTCAAGCCATTTCCTTAGGTAACATAGTGCATTCATCCCAGACAATTAGTTTGCATATTAGAAGTACTACTTTCGTGATATATGCCAAAACATTTGAAAATGGCATATGTATGAACAAATATTAAGTATCATTCTGATCTTCGAAAATGTTGTTTATATACCATCCGAAAATATAGCTGCAATAACCGATGGCACAAGGACCGAAATAATTCCATTTTGAGAGCGCATTTGAATTGACAGAAAATTGATGGTGGGTATATTTTTTCTATGGTGCCAGACAAATCAAGGATAAACATTTCATATCTAACATTGGTCCAAACATTGAATTCCTCACTAATATTCTCGATACGGTAAAGATACTACGATAAAATCTCAGTTTTATGGATGCCTCGAACATATTTTTCACTTTATTTTTTCTAATTAGTGTTCAGTTATTTATGCGATTTTAAAAATAGATGACATTAAATAAATATTCGTTTAGGGAATCACTAATTGGCTTTGTCGATCAGCTAGTACTCCGGTGATATTCATCATATTTCATTTTAGTGAAATCATGTAGATGCATTTTTATGTTTCGGCCAAATTCTCTGATATTAAAACCATAATATTTCACTTTTCATATGCTTTGTTCCTTAAATACATTAACTTTTCTAATGGTGACAATTCCCATGAAACAAAGCGGTATTAAAAATTCAATTACTGGTTTTATTTTTCTTCAAATTTCCATGTTGTAAATTAAATTTTTATTCGTCTTATTAACTACACAGATATTACACAAATTCTACTTCCTTAATTTTCTACAACTGAAGAAAATTTCGCAATTATACATTTGATAAAGAATGAAAACGGCTCGAATTTCAGGTCAACAGTATGTTGTAATGCTACATATCAGACAAATAAAACCTATTTTTTAAAAAAAGGCAAAATTTAGGAAAAATTTACATGAATATAATTTTTTGGCTTTTGGAAACGGTGTAAATATCATCTGTGTGTTATAACATCTTCGGAAATTTTCACAGGCAAATTTTAAAATTCAGCTCAATTTTTAATTAATTAAAATTACAAAAAATCTCACTGATTCACACATAACCCTCCACCGCCCAAATGTCAAATTTATTAACTGTATGTCAAATGGTCTGATTTTTGAATGTCAAAACAGATATACTCATATAGAGATAAAATTATATATCCACATATAGTCCCAATGCTTATTACTCTGAATGATATAACACTAGTTACTTAGATCATTTTAAATAGAGAGAAAAAAAAAGAAAAAGAATAATAAAGAGGAGGTGAGGGTGCCTTGTTTGTAGCATGGGAAATGTCCTTCGGGGCTTTCCCATGCTACAAACTTTCAGGGCTCGAGATGTCAAACATCAAAAGCAAAGAGGATGCGATCAAACTGAAGGAGTTTAAACATGGCGAGAGAATCTATGCTGGATACTTGCTGAAGAGGTTTCAGAGGAAGAGACCACTTAGTATCTGCACCAACATTTATTTTCAGTGAAGGTGACTTGATCTACAATAAGGATATTTCAATGATAGCCTAATTCAGTCAAAATGTTTCTTGGAAGTTTCTGAATGTGATCGTCGATTGATTGTTTTTTTAAGTCGAAATGGATTACAAAATTATGAATGAACCTTGGTGCATTAACTGTTTTGTAAGATTTAGATCGCATTCATATTCGTTGGTGTTGAGAGTTCTCATATGGGAGCTACATGGGTTAGAATTGGTCTAAGGTCTTGCTTATAAAGTAAAAATTTATTAACAAGAAACAAGGTGAAATTTCTATCGATAAGAGGTGATATTGTGTCAAATATATATTTCTGTTTTGGCGTATTTCAAATATTACTTCTTTCGCCTTTTAAATATTTATTGCTCATTTTGTGAATAATTAACAACACGGATTCAACATATAAAAACATCGAAATATATAGTGAATAATTTCAGAGTAATTTAAATTATTATATCCGGTTAGTTACCGATTCAAAACTCAATTGGCCATGCTTTTGTCCAGAATGTCTGTATTCTTTATCAGATAGGTAGAAATTTCCTTTTTTTAGATTACTGTGGTTTATGTCGATATAAATGCGTTGCTCGAAAGTCAGTTTGTTGACAATGCCCCCCCCCCAAAAAAAAGTAGACATGCAAATGCACATACATTCATTTTTATTATTAATTAACATATCCATCCATTGGTATGTTGTAACATTCCTAAAAATTAATTTTTGATTCTTTAAAAATTTTCGCTTTTTTAAATTGTCCTGTTCCATTTTACATCTTCATCTCACAGAGCGTGTTAAATCATGGTCACTACTCCAAACCATTTCGCAAAGAAGAAAATTTGGCTGTGGAAATTTTTGCAGTGCTTCCTTTCGAAAGTTTTAGCATCGATTGTTAAAAATAGATGAAAAATCGTTTTAGTCAAAAGTAATTCAAACTGAACTGTAATAAATAGATGCTTTCAATTATGTTTTATTTATCATTGATTATATTTTCATTAACTGATTTATTCTTTAAATAAATTCTAGTATTCATATTTTTCAGCTTTGCTAACAAGAAAAAATTCCACCTATTTTAATAGTATTAAAAATGGAAGAAAGACCACTATTTAAGCAAACTGGGCATTTTTATTGTGTCATATGCAAAGTATGCAAAGGGAAAGTTTTGATATTGTTAAAGAACTCGAACTCGTTAGAAAACTCGAATGCGAGAACTTCGTTTTTCAGATGTCTCTGAATCCTAAAAAAACAAATAATCTATTAAAACACGTTTGCATATCTGAACTCGATAACTCAGAAACGCTTTGAGCTAGAGGAGTGAAATTTGGTATATGGACTTTACCCAAATTTATGAACTTCTTATGAAGTATGAACTAAATCTATTCAGATGAAATCCAGCTGCCCCAAATATAAGTTAATACGATAGGTACAACAAAAAAAGCAAAATTTATAAAATTTAACATACAGGATATGTTTAGATATATGTTAAATATACATATAACATATATCTAAAGTTAGAATCATACCAAATTTGGAATCATATCTATCAAGAGACTGACCGTCTATTAATCTTTGCTTTCACAAGCTTGCAAATAAGATAATTAAAAAATACAATGACTTAAATATAAGAAATTTTGTACGATTTTGTAATTACAGTTATAGTTCTATGACAAAATTTGGTTTTATTAGGTTAAAAAAAAAGTAATCCAAAATGCACATTCTGATTTCTAGAACTTATGTAACAATCATATCCTAACGAATAATCGCCAAAGATACATGATATAAAAATCCAATGTCCAGTAATATCTATTTCCAATGAAACGAAAATGTAAAGTTTAAAAATCCCAATATTCGAAAAAAATATATAAAATTCATTTTGGTGGAGTAAAACATAGAAATTATCATTAAAGTAATATTCATATTTTCATTATGTAAATATAAAAATTATCATTATCGCAATTATAAGATCAATCTCTAAAAATTAAATTTTAGAAGTGATGTATGAATGAATTGGGGACATTTAAGATGCATAAATACGAGCATATTGTAACATATTCCTTTTTATTACGAAAAAAGACAACATTGATATATTACTCACTTCAGCAATTTTACATTTTTTTATAAAGCGAATTATATACCCGTGTCAATAGATGGATTCCTAAAATAAAATATTCTGCTATAAATGTCTGTTGAAGAAGATAAATGGCAAGAATTTTTTGCTTATCAAAATCGATTCCATAAGATAAAGCAAAGTAAAATATGATATCAGTTTCCTTACGTCTTCTGGAAGATACACAGCAGATTTCGCAACATACTGAAAAATGAAAAATGTCCAGTTAGTCGCAATTGGCTTGGTTGTTTTATGTCTTATTATCGGTGAGTTTTGAATTATTGCAAAAGTTATATAATCGGAATTTCAAAAATATGTTATATAACGTAAGGAGAAAGGTTTTATAAATATATATTACCGTTAAAGTATAAAAATCAAGTTAATAGGAAAAACAATTAAACCAAATAAAAAAATATAAAATAAAATAAAAGAATCCGGCCTGAAGACTTTTTCAAGGGTCACCCTCAGGCAGGGATTCAAAAAAAGGGGATTTTTTCTGTTAAGGAAAATCAGACAATTAATTCTAATAATGATTCCTTCGTGACCCGAAAATCCCCTGAAATTAGGCCCAAGAGATATATCATTTTAACAGAAAGGAAAACACAAAACGACAAATTAGAAGAAAACCTACTAATAAGTAAAAATACAATAACAATAAAAACCAAAAAACCACACTAAAGAAAAAAAACCACACTAAATTTTAAAAAAAATGAATATTGATTTTGACAGATCTAAAGAACGTGGGATTTATTTTAGTAAAACACTAAAAAACGAAATAAAAAATTTAAAAGAAAAATTTGTTATTACAGTAATAGATAAATCAGCAAATAATTTCTGTTTAATTTGTAAATATTATTATAAAGAACTTTTAATTAATGAATATAACTCTAACGCAACATATATGTTAAAGAACACCGGGAAAAAGGAATTAGATAAAAAAATGCTAGCTTTTGCAAAAAAAACCAAAACTAAGACTTGCTCTCTTAACTATCCTTAATTATTCCCAACAGTAAAATTTCATAAAAATCCATTAAAATTCAGATTTGTGACCTGTAGCACTGGCAGTTATAATTACTATACGGGTAAACATTTCTTTAAATACTTAAAAATTATTCTGGACAAAATAAAAGATGAAGAACACTTTATTATTTCTAGTAACAAAGAAATTTTGGATTTTCTTAAAGATAACAACATTAATAAACTTAATACTTTTGATTTCGAAAATTTATACACTAATCTACCTCATGAAAAATTAATAAAAGTTTGCACTTTTATCTATGACGAATATTTAAATGAAAATATCATTCCTAAAAATAACTGGCTTGAGTTATGTAATTTTAATATTACTGAAAATTATGTTTTTAATGGTATTAATTTTTATAAACAAGTTAAGGGCATTCCAATGGGAACAGCTTTCTCAAGTGCTTTGGCTAATATTTTTCTACATTACTATGAGAAAAAAGTAATTAAATATAATTTAATAAACGGGTGGAGATATATTGATGACCTACTTTTGATTAACTTCGACAATACGAATATTGTAACTAATTGCTATCCAAAAGATTTAATTCTAACAGAAACGAATAAAAATCAACTTGAGGCTACATTTCTGGATTTAAAAATCGAAATTGATAATGATAAAACAATAGTTGGTATATACGATAAAAGGGATGAATTCAACTTCAAAATAACAAAACTATGTAACTACCATTCCAATCTAAACTCTAAAATTTTCAAAAATCTAATTTTCTCACAAGTTAACAGGATCAAAATGGTTTGCAATAATAAAAATTCCTATATTGAAGCATCAAACAACCTCATTAATAATTTAATTAAAAATGAATTTCCTAAAAATTACTGTAATGTCAATTTTTTAATTGAACAAGGTATGGTTTGGGATTAATCCTTTGGCTTAAATAAAAAATAGAACTTCCCTTGCATATTATATCACTCAATAGGTGGCGCTGGGAGCTTACAATTTTTACCTAAATTACCGTTAGCTTTGTGTTTTTAATAAGCGGGAATCACAATCGATAGCTTAAAACTTCCTTGAATGTTGATGGTATGTTCTTGCCTTTTTGATTTTCTTTTGTGTTTTTTTCTTTAGTGTTGTTTTTTGGTTTTTATTGTTATTGTATTTTTACTTATTAGTGGGTTTTCTTCTAATTTGTCGTTTTGTGTTTTCCTTTCTGTTAAAATGGTATATCTCTTGGGCCTAATTTCAGGGGATTTTCGGGTCACGAAGGAATCATTATTAGACTTAATTGTCTGATTTTCTTTAACAGAAAAAATCCCTTTTTTGAATTCCTGCCTGAGGGTGACCCTTGAAAAAGTCTTCAGGCCGGATTCTTTTCTTTTATTTTATTTTATATTTTTTATTCGGTTTATTTGTTTTTCTTATTAACTTGATTTTTATACTTTAGTATTAGTTCATCTGTGTTTTAGAAGTAGCTGCATTTGCACTCTCTAAATACTATGAAGTTTTTACCAAAACGATTTCCGAAACTGCTTTGTTTTCGTTTTCATTTTAGTTTCGTCTTCAAACTTTTTATTTCTTTAGATTGGTTAATTGTTACCGTTAAAGTATATAATGCAGTTATTTCATAGAATACCTAGTTATTCCATGAAATAACTGATCGTGTCCGTTAAAGTGTGTAATATGTTATTAATTTGACACTTTAACTAGTTATTCTATGAAATAACTAGGTATTCTATAAATTAACTAATGAGAGACAGTTAAAGTGTAAAATAAACAATTTATATAAAAGGAAATTAAACTAATGATAGACAATTAAAATGAAAAAGAAGCAATTTATCTAATTTATGCAGCGTATAAATGGTATTGATGGGAACGTACCATAACAAAGATTACTAAAATGACACTTGGAATTACAAAGAACATTATTTCTAAAACAAAAACATTTTTTGTTGACACACTGGGTTTTACACGAACATTTTTTTAAATCCCTGACCAGTACCTAAACTTTGAGCTGTAGCAACCAACCGGAGCGATATTTCTACATCCGGTACTTCTTCGATTTTAATTAATTTTTGTTCGCAGACACTGAACTGGGATCGGGAATATAATTGTTTTATGCAGCCGTTTCTTGTGCCCAATTGGAAAAATCCTTCTTCGGTTATTTTTATGATGATAGCTAAAATAGATTTGGCATCACCTTTTCCTCTGTCAACTTCAGGCACTGGGATACGGGCAGTAAACTCCACAGAAGCTTCAGAATTAGATTTATCCGACATTAATTTCATCTTTTTCGCTTGAATTTCCAAATTTTTTCTATTTGAACATTAAGTTCATTAAAATACAATATGCAGATTTTCTGCTCAACTTCATTTCTGAAACATAATCTTCCGAACATGATATATGGACAGTCTCCATACATTTGAAGCAAACTATATCTTCACTGCATTCTTTTAAACAGACAACACGTACTTTCGTAATGGGATTATTTAATACTGTTTGTTCAATTACTTTTTCATTATCAGGTTGAGAAGAAACATTCATTGCAGTCAAAGTATTTTGTAATTGATCTTCGTCGACCAACGAATCAAGTGCTTCCTTAGGAATGGCAGATGTTGACAGTCCAACTCTAGCTGCGCCACCAAACATAGCCTCGTAGGGGGACCTTTTAATACCAGAATGGAACGCTCTGTTCTTCATAAACTGGATAAATTTTAACCCGTTACTCCACGAAGTTGACTGGTTGTCTTGCATCCAAATCGTCAACATATGTCCTGATTGGTTCTCTCAACACTGCCTTGGCTTTGGCTATGTCTTGGTTTGCCATGCACGATCTTAAGCTCTGACCAAGTTACTTTTAAGTCATCAATAAGTTTGTTACAAAATTCTCTTCCATTGTCCGACTGCAATATACATGGGGCTTCAAACAACAGGAATATATCAAGCAACTGTCCTGCAACTTCTTCTGCTCTCTTTGTTTGAAGAGGTCTTAAAACCACGAACTTTGTAAGGTGATCTTGATAAACTAAAATAAATTTATAGTTTCCATCAGGTTGTGATTGAAAATCTATGAGGTCAACCTGACATCTTGAATTCATATGTGAAAAAATCATGGGCTTAACAACAACACCTTTTCTGCCCGCTTTGCGTTTTTGTTGACAAGATTCACAAAAATTCAGGAAAATCTTAATATCATTTTGCGTAATATTTTTGTAATGACGATTAAGTTCTTTTATCATTCGGTCTCTACCAACGTGCCCAATAGATAAATGAGTTTCGTACAAAATGTCAAACAAAGAATCACTTGAGCAATAAAACATTACATCTGGTGTTGCATTTGTTACTGGGACTATTAATTTTTCTACTCCTTGAACTTCAAGGACATCGTAATGTTGAAGTAACCAATAATCACGTGGCACTTTCTTATCTGATGTTTTAGATTTCTTTACATCAGCTATCAAACTAAATAATTTTTCACTGGTGATCAAAGAACTGTTCTCTTTCACATCACTTATTTAGTAAAGATTCAAACTTTTCTTTCATTGCAACTTTTCAAGGCAATTTAAGGTCTTAAAAATAATTGCACTTTTACGTAAGCAAACTAAATTAGCGTAATAACAAATGACTAAATTATAAAACTTAAAAAAAAAATGTATCTCAATACCTGATACGTGGAAACAGTATTTGGCGAACAGCAGCCGGCACTGTACATGCAAGCAATCAATTAACCGGAATGAACTGGCGCCAACACGCTAAACAAGATCTCTCCCTATGGCCTGGAATAGTTTATAAATGCAGTACGGGTGGGAGGTAAATGTATTTGTCGTGCGAGATATATGATATAGATTATTTTACACTTTAACGGGCTGCAGATCGTTATTCTAGGAAATAATTAGTTAAACCATGAAATACAAGACAGTTTTACACTTTAACGGGCACGATCAGTTATTTTATGGAATAACTAGGTATTCTATAAAATAACGGATTTCATACTTTAACGATAACATATACATTAAACAAAAATGATAAAGAAAGCCTGATTTATAGAGAGAGATAATTCTTTTTTAGTTAAAAAAATAATAATGAAAAAATTCTTGTAGAAATCTTTAGTTATTAAGATTATTATGTAGTTGAAAGAAACCTTAGATATTTTTTGAATCATTTATTTTTTTAAAGCAACGATGCTTTTTTACATATATATTACAAATATTATTGAAATTGAAATTTTTTTAAATTTTATTGAGTAAAAAGGAAAGAAGCAAGTATAAAGATACTAAAAATTAAGTTTTTCATTCAATTCATATATTTGCTGTATACTAAACATGAATAAGTAATTATAAGAAAAATAAGAACGAGATAAGGCAAAAATCAGAAAAAAAAATCACACAATTATTTAAAGTTACCCGTTTAAGCATGCCACCTTCAAAGTCCTTTCCTTGCTTCATATTGATCTATACCTTCCTTCCTGAGGCAGGTGAAGTTCCTACATCACACACACACACACACACACATATTGTGTGACCACTTCAGAGGGTTCTAAAATGCGTTCTACTAGTAAATAAGATAAAATTTCAACTACAGATTATTAAGATAATGCGCTTTACATTTATTAACTAAAAACATTTAGAATAAAAATTCACCAACAGATGTCGCCGTAACACAATTGACATTTATTTGCATATATTGAAAATACGAGACATAATTTTCTTTACAGCGCATGTCTATTACCATTATTCTCTGGATAAAAAGGAGGCGGATTCTGCACCAACATTAGTTTCTTTTCTGTTCGTCATACCTACGTTGCAAGAAAAAGCACAACAGGTGAAATTGTTCTACCAGATCCAAATAAACGCCTTTGTAACTCTAAAGGAATTTCATAATACGAATCAGATACGAAAAGATAAAATGCTTCGATGTGCCCTACGCAAGATGATGCAGAAATGTGAAAAAATTTGGCAACTTGGCATTCTTCCTGATAGAGGACGAAAAGAAAATCTCTTCTTCCAACTGCGAAAATGTTACGACCGCGCTCGTTGAAGCAAGCAGTCAGTCGCCGCATAATAGTGTGAATTTGCCAGTTGTTTCCTGTGTTCTGGATATGCCATATTCAACTGTACAAAAAAAGCGTACGTCAGATTTTGCATTTTTATTCATGCAAAATTAAGTCTGTGCACCTGTTGCAGAATGGGGACATAGAGGTCCGTAACACTTTTACACTTCAGTTCTTTGCTCGAATGGTAGCTGACACATCTTGGCCATGGAATATTCTGTGGAGTGATGAGGCCCACTTTTGTCTCGATGGACAAGTTAACACCCATAACTGTCGAATTTGGGCAGAGGAAAATCCTCACGTTATCCAGGAACAAACCTTGCCTCTTGAAAAAGTGACAGTATGGTGTGATTTACAGCTATATTTATCATTGGACCTTATTTATATGAAGATATAACTTCAAATGGAATCCAAATATGTTCCGGTACCTTGATATGCTGAGGGATTTTGTAATCCCAACTCTTTTACTGCGTGGATGCCTTCAAGACATCATTTTCATGCAGGATAGTGCATCACCTCACGTTAATCGTCGCGTAAAGCTACTGTTAATACAGCATTTCACAGAAGCACGAGTTATCAGCCGTCATTTTCCAATAGAATGGCCTCCTCGCTCTCCGGACATTCCCCTTGATTGTGGGGCTATTTGAAGGACAATATCTGCCATCAAAGGCCATAATCTCTACCTGATCTGAAGGACAACATTCGGCGCCATATTCTTAAAATTCCGGCAGACTCACTCCGGTCATCTATAGCAAATACGGTTCTCCGATTAGAGCATATTGTTGAAAATGAAGCAGGGCATATTGAGTAATTTTAATTTTACTTTATTTAACAATTATAAACCATATTAAATGGTTTTATGTGTATTACAACGTCACCTAACGGTTAATTTTTGTATTAATTTATTTTTATTTAATAAATGTAAAGCGCATCATCTTAATAATCTGTAGTTCAAATTTTATCTCATTTCGATCAATAAAACGCATTTTAGAGCCCTCTGAAATGATTCTCCAAATTTTTAGTTTTCCATCAATAAAAGGAGAGAGATTTAGGATATTCATAATTGAATTTTGCTGAAATTATTAAGACAGTGCACATTTTAACAGGAATTGTTTCGATATGCTGGAATATATGGCTCACTGCCCAATATATGGTTCGGAGCTATTTTTCAGAAACCAGTAAATCGGAATGAAATTTTAAATGCACATAAAGTCATGAAAGTATGTCTTTTTTCCTTAGTTCTAAATCTATGATCAATGTATTCACCAGATGTAATTAAATAAAATTTGAATAAATGGCTCACTACAAGATAATGAACAAATTTAAATAATTTGTTTGAAACTTACTTTCGCTATGTTTGTAAATATATTTTTTGTTAATGAAAATTCAAACTTTCTTTACTCGAAAATTAAAATAAAACAGGAAAAAAATGTGTAAAACTGTTACATTTTTGTGAGTAGAAAAAACTTATTGCCTAGTGCCAAAAATGACCAATATTCTTTCATACAACTTGTAAAGCGAGAAAATAGCATATATTCCTCAATGTCACTTCTTTCTTAATGTCTAATATAATCATAGCTCAATAAATAACTTCTATACCATAGTAAAGAATACATACACCAGGTTTAAAATAACAAAAATAAACAAATTATGTTTTATTATTCTCATATAAGTAGATGGAAGGAAAACATTTATAAATATGATTTTTATTGTTCTTTTAGTCATATTTAATCATATTCTCCACACATTAATATTTAACAAAAAAAAATAGTTTTTCTGAAAATTAGTTGATATAATTTTAAGTCTTTTCAATTGCTGCTCCAATTCACCATTTAAGCCCCAATATATCCAGAAGGCATCCATTGATTTTTTGAATGCAATGCTTCGTTAAGTTTTAGTCGCAGACGAGAGAGGATTAGGATTCTAGTACGTCACGAATATTTTACTGCAAATGATTAATAAGAAAAAGGAAAATAATTAATATTAAATCATTTCACTGGTACATTTATTGATTCAATTAGCTTAAAATATAATTTTTAACAATATTTTATACTGGAGTTATAAACCCATATCTAATATTTCAAAAGTTAGCTATTTACCCACATCTAGAGTTAACAGTCTATATATCAAATATTCAGTTGCAAAATAATGAATGAAGAATAGTCATTCGTTTAATCTTAACATTCATTCTTATATGCACATTGATTTTCACAAAATTACGTATTGTTCAGTTGCCCTCTGCTGACTTTTTAAAAAAACTATGCTAATATATTTTTGATCATAGATATATTTTCATAAACAGATATTTGATATAACTTTATTTTTTACAGATGTAGATGCTGGTATGTATTTGCATTTACAATGGTCATTAGTCTAAATTGCAGTTTTGCCTGAATATTTGTGATATAAGTATAAAAGGATTTTTTATTACAATTTAATAAAAACAATGAACCGTATAAAAATTGTAAAAACATTTTTTTTTATTTCAACAGCTATTTCTAAATAAAAACTAACTAAACAATCCTTATACTGCTTTGATATAAAAAAGTATATTTCAGGATGTTATTAGAGCATTGAGACTGATATAACACATAAAAAAGAAGGAAAAGCAAGTGAACAAACATAAAACATTTTATGTTTATTTTCCGCTTGCTTTGTTACCATTATGTTAGATTCTTAATTTCTGCCCTTTGATTTACCATCATTTTCTGCACTCAAATTCCCTTATGAACATTGATAAATTTTTCTTGTATATATTGTATTGCTTTTTGCTATTTTCACGAGAGAAATTTCTTCTAAAAAATCTATCTCCGTTAAGTTCCAAACACTACGCATATTTAAAACACTGAAATTTTCTTATAAACCTTGTGATAAGACTATAAAATAATGGCAATATAATATTTTATAAGTAAGATTGTAAAAATAAGTGTGATATATGAAAATAAATTAATGCCAAATTGTTATCCTTAACTGTTATCCTGGATTTCCAAGGAAACATATTTATATTTTTCAGTTATATCATAATACAAATATACAACTTCAACATCATTTGAATATTCTCACCTCAACATCGAGCAGTGTTAGAAATCGCATGAAGCAAGTTCTGAGTAATAGAAGGGATTTTCTATTTACTTGGGGGCTCAGCCACCTGCTAGCTTATGCTCACCAACCCCCAGGAACTGCTAATGCAGTTTCTCTCGGATCACATCGCAATTCAAGCTCGTCATCTATTAAACCACTTTAATCTAGCATCAGATATATTCAGATTCAATTTATACCAAAGTATGATAAAACAATGAAAGAAATAAAAAATGTAAATCAAAAAGTTGAGTCGTAAAAATCACTTGCAAATCACCTGTTCTTTATAAACACAAATAACCTTTCATTTAAATAACTATATACATCTACCAAACAAAAATTTTTTTAAAAAAATCGTGCCTTTCTCACAATTTTTCAAATTTAGGAACTATACCACAGAAACAGAATAAAAAACTGATATATAGAAAAAACAAACTCAAAAAAAAATGTGTTGTTCTCACAATTGTCGGTAAGCATAAAATTGTAACGGATCTTCCTTGAGCAGAATGTTCCATATTTATGTTCCAACCTAATTCTCCTCTTGGAAACAGCCAGGGATAGACCACGGAATCAGAACATTGGTTTAATGGAGAAATATTTTTGAAGCTATCACCAAAAGGATAAATACAGATGTCTCGATTAGCAGGTGGTTCGTCATTATCTCCAACGAATATCGATGCAATTTCAGTTTTTGTAATAGGTTGGTTATATCTACGTATATCTAAATTTCTAATCTCCATGAAAACCATCCTGATATTTATAGCAGGAATTTCTTCAATTATACGATGCATCTGCAGGTAACAATCGATGAATGGATTGATTGCTCTCAGCATAGAATCCAATCTTTTCATTGAATAGAGCAAACATCCTTCATTTCTCTCCATGCATTTTTCAGTGGCTTCACTGGTATCAAAGACATATAACTGATTATAACCTTGTTTGTTATGACCATTATATAAAGGAGAAACCATGTGGTATATCTGATCATGAATCCTATAGCAATATGGCCCTGTTCCAGGAGGAGGTTTAATTTGAGTTTCCATGGAAGCAAAAGCTAAAGTAGAATTGCATTCTCTTATATGCATCCGATAGTTTCTTCCTGCGATTGAATCACCGATCAGCAAGTCTTTAAATGGATGGATTCAACAGATGTTACAGAACAAATTATTTTTTATCATGACAACATTTCGTATATTTGCCACTTGAATTTACTTCTTTTTCCCGATAACATGCCTGGCAAAAAGAACAGAGTCCTGAGATAGTCACGCAACTATGCTCCTTTAGTTCGGAAACTTCACTCCATAAGCTTAAGCGTTTAACTCTATCTCGTCCATTAAGACTGGATCTTCTTATGAACAATTCTTGAGCATTTTCATTCGACCTGTCTTCTCTTTTTCAACGATTTCGTTTTAAAATCGATACGGCACGACTTAAACTATTTGTAAAAAATTTTGCCCGGTTTTTTACCGTTAATTTTTTATTAAAATTTTTTTTCAAACCTATGCAAGAATAGCGTTCGCTTGAAATCTTATCAAACCAAGTGTTGATGTTTCCGGGCGAAGTCGAAGTATTGCCAAACGGTGATTAATAAATTCGGCCTGATTTTGCGTCTACATAAGCTTTTCATATATATAGTTATTCCTAACTATCGAAATCTGGAATGTTAAAATTAATTTAAGTAATAGTTTAAATTAGCAAACGAAATACGTTGAGCTCAATTTTAGGATTATGCAATGAATTCAAGTACATGTCTACATCTTTGTCGTGCTTACTTTCTCCAAAGTAAAGATTTTTCAAAGAGGTATTTGGAACGAATTACACATTTCATACACTTTTGTAAATATTTCAGATTAAGTAAAAGTATTTAAAATTCTAAAGCCACACACCATTGCTAGATTTGTCGAAATCTCGGTGCTAAGCCTCGTCAATGAAAAGTTTTGACAAAGATAGTTCAAAATATTATCTAATGCTTTTAAAAATATTTTTTATGAAACTATTATACACAGCATTTCTACATGCAAATTGCTGCAAAAGCAGAAATAATTGTTTTACTTATGAGTGTTAAATTATATTATTAAAAAATTATTTTGCCAAAGATAAATATTTGAAATTTGATTTTTTAGGTCATAATAATGGAAATGAGTGTTTTATTTTTTTTTAAATTTCATTCTTTATGAACTTGCAGGGCCTTGTAATTTCAGAGAAAAGATAAAAAGGAAATATATTAATTAATTATCAATATTATAATAAATTAAATAATATAAATCATTAAATCTTTAGAAAATATTTTCGTATATAAAACAGTGATTTATCACAGTTTAGAATGAATTTAAATTATATCAAATGGGTAATAGTTAATTGAATTCAAATGTAATTCATATAAGGTTTTTAATATTATCCTTTAATTGTATCTTTTGTTTTTAAAGCTTCTTAAATTCTCTTAAATCTTTTGTTTTTAAAGCTTCTTAAATTTAAAATCCTTTCAAAGACATAAAAAGTAATCACATAATACAATGCAATTAATAAAATTTTTATTCTATAAAAAAATTATATATTTGTATAAAATACTTCATATTTTAAGCAAAAAAACGTTTTTTTTTAAGTGAATTAAATAACATATTTGTTTGATTTAATATATTTCATCCTTATTTACGTACAACAATTTAAATGCATCGTACAATTTAACTTTTTCAGAGGTTTACGACCAAGGTATGTTTCTTTTGATACAGATTCGTCTCAATTTCAACTAAAGATTCTATAATTAATTAAATAATTATTTGGTTATAGGCAAAACCATTGTTGGACGTAAGTATTTGTATTTTTAATAGCCAAAAAATTCTAATAGTTTCTTTTTTTCTATAAGTAATGACTATTATTTTATTCTATTTATGGAAATCAATGAAAATTATCTTTATATCTGAGCTGAAGCATGTATCATTGCTGATGGGTGTACGTATTGTGTGATATTCTAGTTCGCTCACGGTTTCATTACATAAAACAATTACAATCATTACATCATTTATTTTTTTAAGGAATGTTCAGGAATAAAATATAAGTGAAAATAATCTTATGAAAAGAAATTATCAGCCCAATTTCTTTCAATAAATTTTCATTCCTTATAAAAATTTATGCAATGCATCAAACTATTTGTAACAAGCCATTTATAACAGTTCAAAGTATTTATAACAAAACTATTTCCTTTTAAAAGGAAGATTAATTAATTTAAAAAAATTTTAAAACATTTTTGCTAATGTATTGAAAAAATAAAAATTATTATTTTTAAAATCACAAAATAAAAATAAAAATTGCAATGGTGTGAGGAAATCTAAATAATTCAAAGCTTAATATTTCACTTCTTAATCTTTAATATATTTCATCATTATTTTCATTCTAATTACTTAATAAGAATGTTAGTGTTTTTCAGTTTAATTTCTAGATGGCGCCACCTCTCCGATAAAGCTTTTTTAGCTGCATCATTTTATTAATTGGTGATTAGGAGTACCTAAAATTAATAAATATTTTATTTTCATCACAAACAAATTACTATTCAAAATTTTAGAAAATGAGTTAGCGATGAATAGAACGAAAATTTAATTTTCCATCCTTACAAACATGAGAGAAAAACTTTAAATACCAGCCAGTAATTGAAAATATTTTTATATTTTGCATCAAAGAAATTTGTTTGAACTTTTCAATCTATGTTAGATCAAAAGAACAAGATGGAATTTGATTTTCGTTTCTTTGAGAACACATTTTATCATATTAAATGCAATTTTAAATCCATTGAAATTTAAGCTGCATTAGGTCTACACAAAACCTTATAATTTTTTAATGCAAGAAATTGTTATAATACAGGAACCAAAACATTTTTTATGTATTTGAGTAGTATGCATTATTATTAAGTATTATGTATTGAGTGTGCTGTTGTAGTAGAATTTTCTCTACACATGACTGATATAATTATTATAACATTCAAATCTTTGATTTCTAATTTTTTTACTTAACTAATCTGTAGTGTTTTTTTTTTTTTTCTTTTTTGCTCATATCGTGCATCAGCTTTTCCGATCAAGTAGTATTCAAATAGATGTTATTCTATTCATTGAAATATTCAAAATATATTTCATTGGCGAATCTCTACATTTTGAATTTTTCTTGTTTCCAAAAAAAAAAAAAAAAATCTTTTTAAGGAAATTTATGTCTTAGTCTGCAAACATGTATCTTTACAAAAATGTTAAAAGTTAGTCAACAAAAATTTCATATACAGTTTGAATGTGAAATTTAGAATTGTTTTATCAAATTTTGGATCTTATCAGTCTAAAACAAGTTAGTCTTGGCATTCGTCCTAGTGAATATGGATAGGAAAACTCAAAATATGGATACGAAATTTTAATGATATGAACTTATATGATATGAACTTATCGTTATTATAATATACTGGAAAGTTATATAACCATATAACTTTTCGGTATATGGTTTTATGATCAGACTCATAGATATGTACAAAAATTTTATCTATTGCACGTCGGCAGATTGTTTTTCTATTCTTTTATTAACGAACATGATCATTCGTGAACGCACTCATTTAAACCATCGGGAGAGACCTACCTGACATTTTAGCATACTTTCGAATAAATTTGCTTATGTGATATTAATTCTATGCTACTGCGACAGATTTTTTAGCGATTCATCGCTCTGGTGCGGTTCATACAGAATTATTAGAAAAGTGAACATACATTTAGAACGTCTTTAATAAAGGTGCCAAGTCATTTAATCCCAAATTTCATATAGTTAACCCTTTTTTTGTGTGTGTGTGTGTGTGTTATCGCGCCTACTTGCTTGCTAGAAGACCGACAAACGATGAACCTCTTGAAGATATTTGTTCAAAATTTGAAAAGGAATTACAATTTACATGCTAAAACTAAGTATTGAATTTCATTTATCTAATGTTTTTTTTTGTTTTCTATTCATCTAGTTAACTAAAAATCAGATAGTCGGACTCACGATTTTGTTCTTGAATAGATTTCATTAGAAATTTGATAAAATTCTACACATTTCATGTGAAGATCAAATGCAAAATTTTATCTATCCCACTTAACGAATAGAAAATTGCCATGCCCGCAAACAGACATAATTCCAAGAATGTGTTTTTCAGCCTCCGGGAAGTCAGAAAGGTAAAAATACGCCAAAAGCTTGAGTTCGAATTTCTTTTTAGACAATTGCAATATTTTTTCATGAAATATTTCATATACGAGAAAGAAAAATGAAATTCGTTATATTGTTTTGATACCAAAACTGTCTCTATCATATTTTGTACCAAGCTTGTTAAATGAAAAATCTAAAATTCATATACAGCTCTCTTTATTAAACTTTGAACCTTATGGAAGTCTAATTACAAAATATGCCAAATTGTGAAAATATATAAGAAAGTGGAAACGAGACAATACCACTTAAATAGCAATGCATATTTTCTTACTTTTATTTTATGCCATTCAGAAAATATATGAATAAGTTGTTCCTAACGCAGATATGTGAAAAGGTGCATCTTTTTATTTTTATTTTATGGCACCTGGATTTACTTGGATTTTCAGATGATTACCTACTTCTAGAACACAATATAATAGCTTTATTTGGCAGTTTTAATATAACGCAAAGATTGCCAAGTTCCATAATACATAAGACACCACAATGTTTGTAATCTTGTGTTTTCAGAATGCACTGATATTATTAAGCCAGGTTTCAAATCGCCAAGTTGGCTTCAATTAATAATTTTTGACGAATTATTGCGGAAGTGATGAAAACAAATAAATATTGCGAAAAGCTATAACAGATACTAACTAACTTTGACTGATTTTAAAGGGGAACCAGTGGGAGTGGATTCCAAATAT
>JAPMOR010031182.1:0-20789 GCA_026543865.1 Argiope aurantia | reverse complement strand
TATAGTTCAAAACGATGGAGGTAAGTATATCCTATCTTTTACATTTGTCATGTATGCATGCATAATTAAAATTAACACACTCAGAGTTATATATATATATTAGATTCATATAATTTTATTTTAGTTAAAAACAATGGTAAGTATATCCTATCTTTTACATCTGTAATGTATGCATGCATAACAAAAATTAACACACTCAGAGTTATGCTTATCTGTAACTATTCATCTGAATATTATGAAAGTTTTTTGAAGCAGTTGAAAAAAATGAAGAGAAATGATTTCTACTTTAAAAAAATAGTTAATACTAAAAATATTTTATTATAAAATTGCAGGAAAACTACAAATTTTAATAATAATTTTTTACCACAATACATAGATTATTAAATCAAAATTGCATAATCACCCTTTTATCAGTTTCATATCTTCTTTATGGAAAACGATTTTGTAAGAACATGCTTCATAGGTATTAGAATGGCGATTTCGCTCCAAAAGCTTTACAAAGTTTTCAGACTTTAAAATACATTTGAATAGTTACAATGACTGCAAGATGAAAATCCGAAGGAAATCCTGGCCAATCCGTAAAATTCTGGAAATCTTGATATTTGAGTATTCGTCGTAGGAGTGGAAAAAAATTGTTGCTGTGAGGTTATTGAAGTTATTAAGATGCCATCAGATTATAAAATGTCCAGAAATATTATAACCATATCTTTACGATATTGACCGTGATTTAAAATATCGAAAAACATCGGGGATATATCGTTCAATATCTTGGTCTAATATGATAAAGGTTCAAATGATATGAGCAAAATGAACCTTTGTCATGTTGCAGCAGTCTTACGTCAGCCGAGTTCTATATTTATTAGCATAAATATATATATATTACGATATCTCCATGATGATGCTTGATAGTTTGAAGGTCAAACAGTATTGTGGGAATTGTTTTGATAAGGCCAATTAGTAATATTCTTCTAAAATTTACTCACGATTCTCTTTAACCATGTTTAACAAATGCTGTCATCTGACTACGTTTAACACTTGATTTCATTTCGCTTTGTGACGTCCATAGGAATTAGCTTTGGGACATTCTATGGACTGATAAAAACACTTTTCATCCTGAAAAACACTTTTCAACGAATAATATATAAAACTCCCACGTTTTGTAAGAAAAAATCTTCATAAAACTCAACTTTATTCGCAGAGGTTTCTGATATAAAGTCCATTCGCAGTAGCATTTACGCTCGGTCCGTTTTTCTTCGCAGAATTAAGCCTTAGAAGTTCATTGATATTTTCTGTAACTTCGTAACTCCATAAAGCATCTCAGGTGTAGAATGTCACTAGGGATTACGGGATACCGAATACCGGTATTTAGAGCCATTTGCACAATTTTGTAATACCGGTATTCACAAGTTTAAATACCTGTTATTCTCTATTTACTAGAAATTTTTTAAATTGTCTCCACTATATGTTCAGGGATCGTCAACATAACAAAACAGTATACGTTTTTGTTTTTATGTCTCCCTAACGGGTGAAATTAATTAACTAATTAATGGCTTAATTAATTGCTTAAATCTAAATTAGCGAAACATGGATTATCCCTGAAAGAAGAAATTGTATCCATAACGACTGATGGAGCAACAGTTATGAAAAAAAAAAGTTGGAAAGTTGATGGGTGCAAATCAGCAATTGTGCTATGCTCATGGAATTCAGTTAGGAATAATAGATGTATTATACCAAAAAAATAAAGAACAGAAGAATCCAAATACTGTGGATATAGAAACTTCGGATTCCAACTTTGAAGAGAGTAAGAGTGAGAATGATATTGACAATGAAGATAATAACAATGTAATTGTTGAAGAAGTTATTGCTAATGAGGATGAAATATTAACCCATCAAGAATTGCTTCCTATAATTTATAAAGTTCGTAAAATTGTTAAGATGTTTAAACGTTACTCTATAAAAGATGACATATTATTAAAATACATACTAATTGAAAATAAAACAGAATATATGTTACTATTAGATTTTAAAACACGTTGGCACCGTTTACTCTTAACAGTACACATCACACTAGAACAGCACACATCACGATCTGAAGATTATATATTACATTCAAAAATCGCACAGAAGAAAGGCATATCGAAATAGAAAATGTCTTACGGTATTTACATAATTATAATGATTTTAAAAATGAAAATGAAAAAGAAGAAAAGAAAATAACCAATTAAAATCTGATTAAATTTATAGTAAATTTTCTTAAAATTTTTTACCCATAAACATATCCACATTCAGAAGAATTCGGTTCGGTTATCAACAATTATGATGATATTAATGTCGATGCTGAAAATGAATTGTCTCTTGAACAAAAAACAGAATTCGCGATAAATAAAAAAAAATTCAACACATAAAAATACAATACAGAAATCAGCTATATCCAAAACCATTCGACGAGAAATCGATTTATTTGAAGATGAGGGATTTAGAGGTAAATACTTGGAAAAAGTATATCGCGCATTGCTAACAGTACCACTAACTATCGTAGATGCGGAAAGAGCGGTTTCGACAGCTAGTCATTTTTGCACAAAATTGCTTTTCAGGCTTAATGACAGTACAATTGATGCATTATGTTTTTTAAGATTACATTTCAAAAATTTGTAATAGTACCACAGACTGAATAGTGATATTTACAATTTTTTTGTGATTTAAATAAATAAGTTGTTCCTTTATTTTTTTGTGATTCTTTATATACTGTTATAATTTAAAAGTTACAAATTATTTTTTGTGATATTTACCCTTTCTAATAAAACTGGCAAATAAAACAAAGAAACACCTGTGTTTTCTTACTTTTTCTAAAATTTCTAATACCTGTATTAAAACCGGTATCCCGGTAGTAAGATCTAAAAAATACCGAATACCGGTATTTTGGTCCGGTATTCAATCCCTAACTAGCACTAAAGAATTAGGTACATAATGTACACATTTACACTTCATTTTTAAATTAGTACATTCAATATTCTTCTTCAAATATTTGTTTTTTTTTTCCAAATTCAGCGGTAATAAACTGGGCATATCTATTGACAATACATATTCTCCGTTAATATCTTTAAAGCATACAATATATTCCTTTTTATTTTATTGATGCGTTTTATATGTAGGTGTCAAATTCTTTATTATTTTGAAGTGGATCGCAAACACTCTTTCGAATGATAAGGAGGTAAAAAAAAAGTATTGCCTTCTAAAGAGAAAATGCTTCTGGAGTGAGCAAGAATTTAACCAAGGGCTGAGCTAATCCTACCTAAAAAAACGATTTAATACTGAAAAAGAAAAAGGAAAAAGAAAAGATGAGAATAAAGCTGGAAAAAGATTTAACGAAACAAAAGTGAGCTTGGGATAAAATTTGAAATAAGAACAGTAAAGCTACTGCAGGTTGACTAGCAGCTCAATTTTAATGAACAAGATTATTCGACGTCGTTCTTAAGAATTAATCTATGTTTCATCTGTGTAAATAAATTGTTTCGTTAAACAAATCTTCACTTATTAATACACGTATGCGTCACAACAAAAAAAAGAGCTTAATGGTTATGGAAGCAAGCTAGAGAGAAAATTTCAGATTATTTTAGCTAGAGCTTTACTGTGATCAGGACTTCAGCATTCCCATTAACGTATAGTAAACATAGAAAATTTTTCAACTAATTACAATTGCACCAAAACGCCATTGTTGAAATTAAGAAAGATGAAGCGAAATTTGATTCCGGTGTTAAGAGTAAGAATAAATAGAAATAACAACCAACAGAGGATTTTTTTTTGCATGATTTTGTTGAAGTAGCCAATAATTAGAGTATGAATGAGATTCTTGGTTTACCTTCATTAAAAATTCTGATATTTATTGTTTTATTGATTTTATAAGATGAATCTTCAAATATGTGATCATATTTAGTGTCGTCAAATCTTCTGATATAAATTATTGAAAACTAATTAAGACATATTTTTTTGCGGATGAAATTAATTTAATTTTTATTTTTGTATGATAAATCACTCTAAATGTTCTTTTGTATATTTAATTTAAATGATTATCTTAAAGAGTTTATTAATATGCTGGTTTTCATTTAAGAATGTTTACCTAACATCGCATTAAGTTGTAGCTACCAATAGTTTCTAAAAATAATTTAACATAACAAATTTGAAATCAGCAATAAATACAGTTATATTATGAATCTATAATCAAAAGTCATTATGTTTATTATTAATTCATGTATATACGCTCAACATTAACAATTATGTGCATGTATACTTAATAACTGGAAAATAATTTTGCAAGATTATTACAAGTGACATCCTAGTTATGGGGAAAGGAAGTTACCACATTAGTAGTTAGTTCTTACTTTCTTTTTGATGGTAATAATGCTGCGCTGTTGAGTAACTTCCACTCCAATGACATAAAATAACACCACCCTGTGCCCCCGTGCCTAAAACAATATTATATTACCAGTTGGACGAGCATAAAATGGAAGGGAAAAAAAGAGGAAAAAAGAAAGAAGGGAACGTCAAACCATCCAGGGATCTCCAGGGAGAATCCCTTCGCTGTAAAATCTTACATGGCTGTGTTTAAAGTTTTGGAGAAGTAATAATTAAACGAAAAGAACAAGAATACCTAAAATCAAATGGTGACAAATATTCAAATGTACGTCATAAGATAGGAGTTGCATCGTAGTCAGTGACAGCTATTAAAACTCAGTCTCTGAGTCTACATGCTAGCTCAACGACAATCATTCAGAACGGGAATAACTTCAATGCTTCGATCAGATTAGAAACTTGGTGGCTATTAGTACATATTTATGAATTCATTTTCACTTTTATTTTAATAACGAGATACATATCAATTTAAAATGTAAAATTTCTTGAATATTTTGATGTCTTAAAAATAGTATAAGAGAAAATAGTATAATAGTAAGAGAGAAAAATTAGTTTGGTGTACGTCCTACCACTGAATCAAATTTGTGGTACTGTAAAATCGATACCCCCTTACCCACCTTACCTTAGCGCTTTCAAACAGGCTTATTTTCTTACATTTTCATTCCATTATATCAGGATGATCGCACAAGAATGCTCTAAAACAGCGTTTCTCAACCTTTCAGTATTCGAGGCCGAGTTTTCAATCATAATTTTCATCTCGCCCCCCCCCCCTTCGCTTACAATAAAATGTATACAACGATAATGTATATTGAGTATTTTGGATTCTGTTTTTTAAAATCATTTTTAACTAACTGCCAAAAAAAGAGTAAAAGTGAACCAACATGTGCGAGAAACCACATCAAACCACATCTGGCATTTTGCAAAGCGAGCAGTGAACAGAGGAAGCGAATGAAAGCGAGAAAAATTTAAATATTTTATTTGAAATGAAAGCCAAACAGGGAGATAACGTTAAAAGAATAAGAAAGTAGGAAAATTCGTTAATGAAAGTTAACCTAGACAGGGTGAGCTAAATTTAGAAACTGGGAATACATTTTTTCTAATAATAAAAGAAATAAAACAGAAGCATGACTAAACAAAAGAGAAAAAAAATAAGTAATGTTTGTGGGAGGGAATCCACACGACTGATGCCGTCTCGAGTATGCGCAGATGTTTTCTCACAGGAAGAAGGAAAATGTTTGATAACGCAAGTTTTCATTCCAGTCAGTCTCATTCGAGTTGATCCTTCTATCGCTATCGAATATATCGTGAATGTGTATGTTATATATGTTTTCGTGTTAATTGCAATTCACCATATTAAATATTTACGGCAGCAGATTTATGCAGACTCGGGGATACATTTTTAAGCAGAAGTAAGTGAGCATTAGACGACAGTCAAGCATCAACAAGTACACAGATGAGCGTAGTTCTGAAAGTAAAATCAAGAAAATAATCTCAAGAATGCTTAAATTTTGGGCTTACCAGTACTGAAGTAAATGAAGATGAAAGGCCCATGTGTATTATTTGCTCAAATATGTTGGCGGCAGACAACATGAAACCTAATAAACTTAAACGACCTTTGGAAACGCTTCATAGTGAGTACGTCAACAAAACCAGAGAATTTTTCAAATTGAAATTAAAATCATATAAAAAGCAAAAATCATTTTTCAAAGAAATTTTGTCTATGAATAAAAAAGCTTTAATTGCATTTTACAAAGTTTCATATAAAATAGCTAGATGTAAAAAACCTCACACCATTGGTGAAGAGCTTATTTTGCCAGCAGACAGCAATTGAGATTGTAGAAACTATGTTTGGAGATAATTTTTCGGAACTGTTACTCGTTACTATTTCAAATGATACTGTTACTCGTCGAATTGGTGATATAGCTGAAGATGTAAAGTGTCAGCTTTTCTCGAAGTTGCGTGACAAATTGTTTTCAAATTGTTGCGTGACAATTGTAGTAGAAGAATTACTTTTCTGCAAACCAATAGAACTCAAAACATCAGCGTTCACATTATTTGCTATTTTAAATGATTTTATGAACGTGGTTAACATAGAATGCAAAAATTGTATCGGAATATGCACAGATGATGCTCGTTCAATGTCCAGAAGATTCCAAGGTATACAAGCACTTGTAAAACAAAAATTGCCTTAGTGCGTTTGGACACATTGCATGATCCACGGAGAAGCTTTGGCTTCGAAAGAAATGAGTCCTGGTCTGAATATTGTGCTAAATACGGTTGCAACCGTAGTAAATTATTATAAAAATGAGACCCCCTGAAATCGAGAATCTTTTCCGTACTTTGTAAAGACAGTAAGTAAGTTCAGTACATTCAGCTTTACTATTTTATTACGAGGCAAGATGATTATCATGTGGGAAATTTTTGCAACGTGTTTATGAATTAAGAGAAGAAATCGCCATTTTCCTAGAAGAAAAAAACAGATAGGAGGCCCAGAATTTTCGCGATGGTTTATTTGTGATGAAATTGAGCTACTTGGTTGACATAACAAATAGCTCAATTTCAATAAACTTGAATCTTCAACTCCAAGGAGCAAATAGACATATGTTGGATATGAATGATAAAATTAATGCTTTTTGCGGAAAATTGGAATTGTGGAGCAGAAATTTAAAGCAAAGAAATCTAACAATGTTTGCAAATGCGGATGATTGTACTAAAACTTACAAGGCTGCAGAAGAACATGTAAAAGTTGCTTTTATAACCACTGAAAATTATTTAGCCATGCTGGCAAAGAATTTTAAAACGTATTTTCTTGCTAACGACAAACTGATAGCAAGTTACGAGTGAGTTAGGAATCCATTTCATAAGACTCCTGAAGGACTCTCAATTGACGAGGAAGAAAAATTCGTAGACCTCACGACAAGTGGCGAAACTAGAAGACAATTTAGTAATAAATCACTATTTGAATTTTGGGCAGGAGTAGAGGATGATTTTAATTGCACTAAAAACAAGGGCATTTCTCATTCTATTACCATTTTCAACATCCTACCTTTGTGAAACTGGATTTACTGCTGTGGCTACGTGAAGACAAAATATAAATCTCGTTAGAACTGAGAGTGGCTATTTCTAATATTAAGCCTTCCTTCAAAAAACTTCGCTCTTCAAGACAGGCTCCAGGAAGTCACTAATAATTATTAAATTTGTTTTAACTTAGTATGTTTTGATTAAGTAAGTTTTGATTTAGTAAGTTGTCTTACTTTCATGAGTTATTAAATATGTCGAAATGTATTTTGTTTTTTATGTGTATGTGTGCTTTGCTTTCAGTCAGTTAATCAATTTTTTTAAATAATATTTTCTCTTGGAAATTCTCAAGCCCCTCCCCTCTAGTTTGCTCGCACCCCCCAAGGGGGGCGTCCCCCACAGGTTGAGAATCGCTGCTCTAAAACGTTTAAAATATATTTTCAAATAAATCATTAATGAAATATATTATTCATAAATGAGTTGTAAAAATCGATACTTGCTTTGTTTGCTGCTTCGCTCCGTGGCTGCTCGGCTATGTGAAACCATCTGTAGAGAGTTTCCATTTCCATTTTTGAATCGTTTCCAAGGAAAATGATCTATTTTGCGAAAGCTGAATTCCGTGTAATCCTTAAGTTTTTCATTAGCATCATTCTGTAGGTAAAAAATATTTTAGCTGATATTTTATTGATTATGACCAAATTATTTTAATTTAAGCAATGAAACTACCGTCTCTTAAGCTACATCGCATTTTATCTTTCTTTCGGATCGTTTAAGTAATAATAAAGCACTGAGCATGTGAAATCAAACTAAGGTATAAGAAATTTGAATTCAAAAATATAGGAAAGCAATGTAACAATGTTTAACTAAACGATGTAATTATTATTACTTGTTTACTCTTTATTCTCTCTCTATCTCTTTTTTTTTCACATTTTGTTATCTAGTCTATTTTGAAAGATGTAATTTTTTAATCGTTTACTTACACACTTTCTGATGTATTAAAGTTCTGCATAATTGTGTATTCCAGATAAAAATAGAGCTGCTCATTTCTACATTTTCAAAGTTTAATCATAATATAAATAATATTATTATTATTAAATTTTCCTTCCAAACAATAAACATTATAAAGTAATGAATTTGCGAAAGGAAAATTTCAAGATTCCATAATAATTGTTATACTGAAATATGACAAAATTTAAAATTTAAAAATAAAAATATAATAAAAATGTTAGAAGATTTTAAAATCTTTCTATTATTAATTTAATAAAAAGTTTAATTTTTTGTTTAAAAAATTAGAGATCAGATCAAATATTATAACAAGTCAATTAATGTCAAAAATTAATCACTGTGGATATCATAATAAACTTTCTACACAATCATTAAAATTCAAAATTTATCAAGAATAATTTTAAAATTGTAGAATAATTATTAAATTGTAGAACAATTGTAGTAATATTAAAATGTCAAATTTCCTTTTAGAACGTATATCAACACTAACAAATTTCGCTTTAATTAATTTTTTAAATATTTTTATTTTTATTTTTAGTAGAGAATAGAAAAGGCCTTTTTCAACTTTTTTCTTATTATATAGCCTTAACTAAAGGCAAAAATGTTTCGAAGAATTTTAATAGAAATATGAAAAAAATGTTTACTATAATTTCATTCAACTCTACAAAATAAAAAAATAGAAAATAATAATCTTAAATAAAGACTTGATTCACTAGCTCCTTTCATGACATATTTATCTAATTTATTTGTTTCCTTTTTGAAGAGATTAGCTATTCAGTGAAATTTTGCGAAATCCTATAATATAAAATTTTTTCTCACTTAAGTATTTTGAATGAACTAATCTGATTTTAAATTTTGTTAGAAAAAAAAATAATAATTTCAACAATTCCCCTTAGCGCCATCTGCTGCTGAATTTGTGAACATTTTAAATAGTGACAATTTCAAAATTCTGTTTCAAAAACAAAACAATTTTTAAATATCTGCTCCTATAGTGCAATTCTCATTTGAATTATGTATGTGATTAGCACATGCACAGTTAAAAATATTACACTTTAATACACATATTTATATAATTTCAGTTTTATTTAGAATAATTTTAAATATTTAAAAAAATGTCTTCCATATAGTTTGTGTAATTACAAGTGCTACAAGTCATCACGAATCTAAATTTTAATGAGATTTTTGTGGAATTTTGCTGTTATAAAAAATATTATAATGAACAATCATTGTCTTAATCTCCTTTTTACAGTTAGAATTTAAAATATACTTTACTTTAGAATTATAGTCATTAATAAATAATTTTAAAGTGATATTTACAAATTAAAGAAAATATTTTTTTTTCTGTTTTGTCTGCTAAAATAACAATAAACTTCACTTTAAATTTTTTTATTCTTTTAATAATTTGTTAACAAAAATACCTTTCCTTTTTGCATTTGCTTTTAGAGTTAATCCTACTATTAATCTCTTCCAAAACCTTCCATTCTCTGAAATCTGCCCAAGACATTTTCCATCACAATTTAAAAAGCAAATCATAAATCTTTACCAATAGAGTTTAAGATGTTTTTAATGATTAATTTAGTTATAAATTGTGTTCCGACGTTCTACTGGCTTTCTTAAAAAGTTTGATTCAATAAATTTTAAATTTCCTGTTATAACATGCCTTTTTTATGTCTACAAAATCTTTATATTGTTCCTTCTTATCTTTCTTGCAATGCGTTTTACTCATCCTATCTATATTTTTGCAAATTACTGATTTGTTTTTGTTTTTTAAACTTTTAGTATAATTATAGGCTATTGGAAAATTTGCAGCATTTTTAAAGTGAAAATTTCTTCATTGTCTAGAACAAATTTTAGTAACGCCAACTTTTCAAAATTTGACAACGCAGAATTCTTTGTTTAAAATATTTGTATCTTTTAACCATAAAACATAATACTAATTGTAGTATTAATAGCAAATTAAATGATAAAGTTTTGGAGACAAGAATAATATTTGCATTTGCCATTAATTTAACCTTATTAAAAGCGTTTTGAGTAAAAAAAGAATATGCAAAAATCTTTAATAATGGAAAAGGAAAGAGAATGGAAATCAAAATATTTATTGTGCAATATAATATAACAACATTATTAAATATTAACAACATTATTATAACATTATTAAAATTACAAATATCTATTTGGAGTTTAAAATAATTGAATTAAATGGTTTATGAATGAAATTTAAAAAATTTAAAATTTACAAGTTCTTTTACTTAGTTTATAATTTTAAATTTAATTAAATTTAATATCAATATAAAAAAATCATTTACTGTTTAAGGATAAAAATATTTTAAACAAAATATTTTGGAGCATTCATTAAATGCAGATTTTAGACTTCTAAAAGAAGTAATGATTCCTTTTCATTATTTTCTATATCTTTTTTTTTATAGTTGAGTTGTTTCAAGTTTATAAAGATATAATTTCTAATCGCTATTAATTTATATCCTGTTCTGCTATAATTTTGAAATTTCGCACTCTGTATTCATGATAATAATATGTTATTTTATTAATTTCTGAACTTAGTTATTCGTCAATCAATTCATTTAGTTAGAATTTTTATTTCATTCATGTGGCACATGTTGGTAGGGAATTCAAGAAAAACAATTGTTTTCAAGATACCATAATTATAATAATGGATAATAAATTAGACTAAAAGCTAGAAAATGATGAAAATAACAATACTTCTCTAATAAAAGTGCATCTTTGAAAAGACTTTATTTTGAATTTTTGTAGAAATTAAATCTACAAGTAAAATGGCTATCAGCATTTTACTGTATCCCAAATGCATGCACGTGGCAGTACCTAATTTTCTTCTCAACAAACTTAATTTGTGTGGGCCAATCATCTCCGTGTATCATCCAAGCCCACCTTTTGTTTGCTACCGGACGATGCTGGAGTTGATTTAAAGGGCGTACACTGCTCATTAGGGTCGTCTTAAAAAGGCAGAGCAGAAAGAAGCCTCCTGTCACAAACAGCAGTAGCCATGTCCAAGCCGACGATAGTAGCCATTACCTTCGGGCTGGTCATTCTCAGTATTCAGGTGCTGCATGCCTGCCCTCGGTCAACTTCTGGTTTGTATGTTTTCAATAATTACTTCCGTTAGGGATAAATCATCTTTTGAACTTTGTTGTACATCATTAAATGTTTCTCATATTATTTTGGAAATATCTTCTGACATTTTTGTAACTTTAAAATCTACTTTGTAAAATTAAACTTCTGATCTTAATTTCAATTTTGTTTTTGTAATTCTCCAGTTAACTGACTATCGCTACTTAGAGAGATAAAATTTCATCTTTAGAATTTTATTGTATAGCTCATTATACATATACAATTGTAAAGAATCTGTTTTCTAAAACTAGAATGATGATCTGAATTCTATTTGATTAATGTGATTTTTCAGTCATTGGCTTTAATTTACTTTAACCAATATTCTGTTTTTCACGTAAAATGCAAAGATGCAGCAATGAATTGTTAGTAGGAAAATTCTCTCTTTGTTTTCGATAATATGTGAACCTTCATTTTTATTAATAAATCTCAATCTCTATTTAATTTCAGAAAAGTGTGACTTAAAGTATACACATGGAACTAAAATGTAAACTTGTAGTGTAACTTAAATGTAAAACGTTGAAGTCTAAAAATTATATTTGTAGATTTGTTTTTGTTTTTGCTTTGTTTCTTAAAGTCAACTTGGATTACTGCTGAATGTCGAAATATACTAAACGAATAATGACTCAAATTATATTAATTGATTAGATTTTAATTAAACTGTATTTTTCTAGCCTTTACGGTAGAAAATTCATCTATCAGTTCATCTAAATTTATCAAATGATATAAATAAAAATTGTTTGTTAATTGATATAAATAAATGATAAATGTTAATTATATTCATTAAAGAATATAAATAAAAATTGTTTGTTAATTGATATAATTAAATGATAAATATTAATTATATTCATTAAATGATATAAATTAAAAGTGTTTGTTAATTGATATAAATAAATGATAAACGTTAATTATATTCATTAAATGATATAAATAAAAACTGTTTGTTAACTGATATAAATAAATGATAAATGTTAATTATATTCATTAAATGATATAAATAAAAATTACTTGTTAATTGATATAAATAAATGATATATATTAATTATATTCATTAAAGGATATAAATAAAAATTATTTGCTAATTGATATAAATAAATGATAAACGTTAATTATATTCATGAAGTGATATAAATAAAATAAGTCCCATTTCACAATTCTGTTTGATAGTAGCTAACTATGAAAACAAAAATTTCACTCCATTAACAAAGAAGCTCCAAACGTCATCAAGCTTCTCGTTTAAAACAGATTTAACACTTCAGTGAATTACAAATATATTTCACTTACAAACAAACGGAGCAATCTTTGCACAAATTTTAGACATTTGAATATCATTAAAAATAAATTCTGTGAAGTGAGGAAATTTAAAGTATTACTGAAAGTTAATTTCAAATGAAAAAAAAAGGAAAAATTTTTTAAGTTTTATAGAAATTAAAATTTTTTATCTCTAAATTAGTTTTTCTCGTTAATTCAACTGGGAAAAAACTAACTTTTTATGTTTGTGACTTTAGAATTTATTTGCGATTTTTATTTTTCTGCATTTTTTGTGCTTTTTTAAAATTTTTCTTTTATTTAAGGAGCCGAACTTTGACGCGACTTTAAAGTCAATCATATGCAGCTGTTTAAAAACAAAAATAATAAAGCCAAAGTTGGACATTTACAAAGCATGTCCTTTAGTCATGTGCCATCAAAAGACGACAATTACTACACAACATCAAGAAGGATATCTCCTTTCTTCCTCCCTGTACGGAATAATTTATGTGTTTTTTTTTTTCCAATAATGTTTATTTGCAAAAAAGTTTTCTTTCTTGCTTTCCGAAAATTCCAGGACTGCCAAAAGAGATAGCATCTTTGAAATAACTAACTTCTCAAGTAAATATAATTTTTTGAATAATTTCCTAAAATTTAGGATTACTTAAATTATTTTTATGAATTTGAGGATAAAAATAACAGTAATCTCTTCTCACTTTAAAACTCTAAATATTTGGTTTCTTGCTACTCGCCCCCCCCCCCCATGAAAGATCAACACTCTTTGCATCTGTACTCCCCTTCGACGCCATTGTTTAAATCATTCTATATTTAGTATCTAAACTAGGCACTGCACCCGCGAATTCGCTAGCGATTATTTATTATAGATATATGTGTGTAAAAAATGTATATGTGTTAAAATATTTAATTCATTCAATTTTCGAATTTTTATATTTGATTCTTTAAGTTGCTTTTAGAACTGAACTCTGATTTCAAAATAATTTATTCACATGTAGACAAATTTAAGTCATGAAATGAGTGGGCGAAAGATAGCATTAAATAGCAAATTAGGCTTAAATGACAAAAAAGTAAAAATCATTGTTATGGATTGTGTTTAAATTAATTTTGAAAAATCGATCAAAATTAGAGAAATAACAGTATGAAATAAAATTTACGTGACTAAAACGCTAAATTATAAATTTTAAGTTGATGTAAATACATTACTTATGCAATAAAATCGTAATCATAATGTATATGTGTGTGCATGCGTGTGCGTGGGAACGTGTGTGTAGATATCGATTGCATTCTATTTTTTCTGATATCAAAAGAATTAAAAATTAATATGATAATTTATAGAAAAATTATCAAATTTTTATTTTGCAGAATTATTTGATTATATGCAAAATTATACTAATTACAAATAATCATAAATTTCTTTTAAATGATGGCAGGAAGAAGAAATTTAAACAAAGCACAGAAAATTGGCTTAAGCTTTATTCGCATGCGTAGTAATTACCCCATGTGATTTTGTGGCTTCCCTTGGATACATACCCAACATTCATACTGAAGGCTATTTAATTACCTTGTAGTGCATTTTCTAGGTGTCTCTTAAGTTCTTCAACCGTTCAAAGAAGATTCAGTTGTATTAGATGTCTATAAAAAGTCTTTGACATATCCTAATGAAATGAAATTTCAAGAAGTAATTTCAGAAAAATTATATAATCATAGGCATGTGTCTATCGAAAGTACACTGATGACTGATATGATGATGAACAATATCGAAATACAAACTGCGCAAAATCGATTGCTATTTTCAATTCTGCCTATACGAATAAAGGAAATAATATAAAGTAGCTCTTTTGATGTGAAAAAAAATTAAGTCTTCTTTATCGTGTCTGTAAATTTATCTGTTGATGTGACTAAAACCTGATGGTCTAGCTTTGCCAAACCATTTATAAATCCAAAACTATATTCCTAAATCCAAAAACCTCCAAAAATTCCATGAATAAAATCAAGTCCTTTAAAATGTCATCTTTGTAGAACCCCGAAAAATCAAGAATGTGAGAGCGGTATTCCTTGTAGGTTTTACTCTGATCACATTTTTGAATGAACTTCTGACCCCGATGGAAAATAACCCCATTAGTGTGTCCACTAATAAATCATGAAAGAGTCGTCTGCTGTTTTCTGGTAAACGTATTTTTGGACTGAAATTTTTTTTCTAGAACCTTTACTAAACTAGTATGCATGGTTAAGTGAAGTTTTGTCTTTATGCGTAGTTTCAGCATAAGCAGTCTTGTCAAAGCTCTCAACAAACTTATTGCCATTCATCCCGACATAGGATGGAAGTCATTGAAAGTTGAAATAATGCCGCAAGGATAGTTGTGAGATAAATCCAAAAATATCCATACGTTCATTCAAACAGAAATGATTTTTAAAGAAGCACGACTATCTGTTTAAATTCATAAATCTTTGGAGTACTTTCCAGCAGCCGTATCTATAAATATGCAGGCTTCTATAAATTGCAATGAGCCCAGATCTGAACTCAGAACAGTGGCCAGTTTTTCCGGTGATAATATAAATGGTGATAATATAATGGTGATAATATAACGGTGATAATATAATGGTGATAATTTTTCCGGTGATAATTACTTCTTCCTCTTATTTTTTACAATGAATTCTTCGTTATTTGTATAATATATTAAAATTCCGTGTTCTGTACAATATTTAAAATTTTTTATCAATCCATATGATACAGCAAAATTTATTTCACAAAGTTTTATTTTAAAACATCTTATTTTTTTTTCTCCAGGTAAATGCAAGCAATATGGACATGCATGTTTAGGAGGTAAGATAAATTTTAAAATATTATATTGCAGAAACTTTAAAATAACAATTAATAATAGTAGTATTTTGTTACATAAAATGAACCAGTTATTTAGTTTTAAGAATTTTTATTAATGTAAAAGCTCTCTAAATGTTTTTAAATTTTCCTTATTATAAATATTTTAAGCACATTATTATAAGAAGGCTAAAGCAATTTTTCAATCTGATATCTAGAGAAAAATAAACTTGAAAATGATATTATTGATTTCAAGATTCAATGAGATTTGCAAATAATCGGTTAGAATTGTGTTTTCCCCTGAAAAAAAACAACACATAACAGCAATTTTATTGGTTTAGTTTTTTCCATTGGTTATCCAAAACTGACCTGTACAGATGTACCCGAAAATGCAACCTATAAGACGGGGATGATAAAGAACAAAGTCCGAATCTTAGGAGAAAAGAGCAATTATAGAAGTTATAGATATTTGAGGGACCTACAAAATGAGTTATAAAACTAATGATAACTTAATGAAGCTAAGAATAAATTTAAAATAACGATTTGGAGATAAATTCTTTAAGGCATTTTTGAAAAAAAGTGTGAAATTCCTCTTTGTATTAAATAAAAGGAAAAAAAATGTAGGTATTTCAGACCAATGCATGCATTATTTTCAAAACTTTTTATTATTTTTGAAAAAATTGACTTAAAATTTTTTTAAAAGAATAAAGTTGTTGAAAAATGCCTAAAAATATTTTTTTTATCATTTGGAATCCAATAAGAACGGGGGGGGGCTATTTTAAGTATTGTTCTACAATTTCATTTGGTGTCATAAGTCGATTTTTGAAACAGAGTATTGAAAATTGAATCTGTAGTTAACATTCTGTCTCAACTTTCAAACTTGAATTTATTTTCCTTTTACCTTTAGACTTGCAAATCAAATATCTTTCGTGAATGAATAGCAACGAAACAAGATTTTTCTATTTTTTAAAATTTAATTTTCATTTTTTTAAAAAATTAACTGTTATATCACATTTGCGATTACTGAGCAACTTTTCTTAGAATACAATCTCTTTTCTGAAAATTCTACAGCTTAATTGGTTTTAAATTACATGTATTTAAGGTGAATTTCAAATTTTTTTTTCTCAAATTAAAAAAAATATTTTTTTTCTTCAATTTTCATTCATTATAAATTTACTCCTGCTCTAATTAAATTATCATTAAGTTTCATATCTCATTTTATAAGTCTTTGTAATATCTGCAACTTCGTTGGTTGCACTTTTCCTTTAAAATTTAACTGCGCTTTATTGAAACGTCCAAAAGCTAGCGTTAGAACTTCCAGTAATCCTTCCATCCCATATTAAGTAACATCTTCAAATACAAACGTAGAGGTAGTTTTATGCAGTCAATTCAGCAGCTATTGATAATAAAATCTATATTATTGGGTTGTTCGAAAAGTAATTTCGTTTTTTTTTTTTTGGAAATGAAAGATAGTTTTCGTATAATAAACAAATACTTTATTAAATTATATATTGGCCGTTCTGGTCCAACACCTTTTGCCATCTTTCTGGTAGTAGCATCATTCCACGCTCATAAAATTTTTGGTCTTTGTTGCCCAAAAACGGATCGAGGTGGTTTTTGACCTCCTCATTTGAGGTGAAGGTTTTACCGTCTAAAAAATTTAGCGAACCAGTTCTGGCACTGGCGTACTGTCAACACACCTTCTCCATACACATCCGTCCATTTCTTTCTGGCTTGAACAGCAATTTTACCCTTTCTGTAGTAAAACAGTAAGCTATGTCGAAAATGCTGCTTATCGCTCTCCATATTTAAAAGGGCACCAACCAAAAACTACTGCGTAGAATTAATTCGTATTTTTCACACACAAGCCTTGCAGTATGCGCTCTCAAGGCATATAAAAATTATACGGCTTAAATGTGAAGTTGGGTGCAAAAAATACAATTAAATCCTCTGTCGCGAAAAAACGAAATTACTTTCCGAACAACCCAATATTTATTTATTTCCATATTTCACTATTTTTCATTCGACTGGAGTAGAGGATGTAAATGTATATGAAACTAAAGACATTTTCACCAGATTGATGAACGTTAGAATCGAAACAAGAATTATATGGAAAATCACAATGAAATTATTGATGTATTTCATAGTAACTTATTATTACCAATTATTTCCATTCGAGAAATATGGTTAAACTTTACATTTTAATGAACAGATTTTTCAGTTGTTTATTTTATAAAAAAAGAATTAATTTTTTTCCACGTTTCATCGTAAACGCTTCCAAAATAGCTGATATTCAGGAATTTGGATAGTAATTAATTTAAGTATTAAGTAATTAGTTAATAATCTTTGTTTTTGGAATCCTATAGTTTTAAGGTTAAAAATAACCAAAACATACGAATAATATTTTAAAGAGAGTCAATGTGACAAGGCCAAAAACAAATGAGAGTTATTTGATATTCAAACAAATACTGTCCTTACATGCTGAGAAATTTATTAGATAAAATTAATTAAATTGGTTTTTGGAATGGATTTTAAGCTAATAACGTCAAGATATAATAAAAATTATTAATATTATTAGCTTACGGGTTATTATTGTTTCATCCACTATTTAAGCTTCAAAAATATATTCACATAGCATGTTATGTAACCAAAATATAATAATATAAATTCTTTAATTTAAAAATGTAATGAGTTATTTAAGAGAAGGTGAATGGACGAATAAATTTTTTAATGGAATTATTCCAATTTTTTTTCTCTGAGTTCAAATATAAGTAAATAACAAGCCTTTCACGAAAGTGATCAGAAAAGAAACATAAACAAAAGATTTTATCCAAATAAGTCTACTACCTTTATCTATACTTATATAAAGCTCAATGTATGTGTGTGTTGGCGCTCTACAGGCCAGACTGTTTGACCTACAGCCACCAAATTTGGTACATGCATAATTTGAAGGTCGGGAATGTGCACCTGGGGTCCCTTTTTTGAATTTTTAATTAGAATTTTAAGTTTTAATTAAAAATTAACTTTTCCGCCAAAAAAATCTTTTCATTTTCCCCAAGGCCAAATGAATAAGGCTTCAGTTTTTTTCCCCACTCTAATGATGCTAGGGTTAACATTTTTCGGACGATTATTTCAAACGATTCTGTTTATTTTCTTAATGTTTGATGCATTTAAAATTAAACATTATTAATTAATCGATCTTTCAGGTTCATTCTGAAGTACTTTTGAATTAAAATAACACAAAATAAAAAGGCCGCGGTGGACTGGTGGTAAGGTCTCGGCTTCGGAGCCGGAGGGTTTCAGGTTCGAGACCCGATTCCACCGAAAAACCGTCGTGTAAAGGGGTCTGTTGCACGTTAAATCCGTTCTGACCAAACGTCCTCCCGCTGGTGTGGTGTGGTGTGGAGAGGGGGGGGGGTGCCAGCTCAGGTGTTGTTCTCGTCATCTGACCGCGGTTCAAAATTACGAGGTCCGTCCCAAAATAGCCCAAGTGTTGCTTCAAACGGGACGTTAATATAACTAAACTAAACACAAAATAAAGGAAATTAAAAATTTCTAATCTGCATAGCGTTACCTCAACTGGAATAGAAAAACTCACGCATTTGCATTACCGTAACTGGCGTTGAAAATTAACGCATGCGCATTGTGTTCTGATTATTGACAACTTTTATCAACGGATTCGGACTTGATTTAAATTATTTTTAGGTTAGTTGTGTGCTTTTATAATTAAATTGTATTTATGTTAGTTATGTATTTTTTTATATGCTTACAGTTTTAAGTATATCTTTTTTTAAGTAGTTTATTTTAACCTGTTTTCGACCGATTATTTTAAATGATTCTGTTTATGTTCTTAGTGTTTGATGCATTTAAAATTAAACATTGTTAATTAATCGATGTGCTCATGATGAATCTGAGAAAATGTTGTTGACAAATTCTTGAGATATTACATAAATTAAGATATATATTCTTTAGTGCCCATAAAGTTTAAACGCTAAGTGACTCTGTTTTCCGTAATCATATTATAAAAAAATGCTTTGTTTCAGTAAAAAATATTATTATATTAATTGCAGATTCATTATTTCCACTTTAATTTAAAGCATAAATTCTACGGGAGCTAACAGAAACTTAGAGATATACATATTACGTTATGACTGAAGGCCTTTATAATATTATGAGTGAATTATATTGCTATCAAAATTTGAAGTTTTAAAATAGTTTGATGAAGAAATTATTAAAGTAGGAATTGCATAAATTATTTCATTATTAAAATTTTAACGAACATTAAGATTGGCGAACCGGCCGGTCGCCAAAAGTGGCTAGTTAATTTATATATTCATTAGTTCAAGAGAAATAAAATCTTCATGCCAACGTTTATATATAATTATATTCTATTTATATTTTCTTATAATGGTTGTATATTATCATGATACACATTTTCTTCCATTACATTTTGTTAATTCATCTTGTTAACGTGGAATATGAGTTATATCATTAAGTAATCAAATTTATTTAAAAAATAAATTAAAAATATCCAAAACTATCAACTCAAACATTTACCCGATATTTAATTCTTGATTCATTAATAGAATTAAAAAATCCACCAATATGTAGGAATAATTTTTATGCAAATAATTTTATTCAAAACATTCATTTCAGGTCACGGGAAAAGATCAGATATTTCCAATCATCGTTTAATGGATTACATCTTAAGAAAAATGGCTCGCATGCAAGATGAAAACGCAGACATTTCCACTCCAAGGCGAGATGAATTGCGGAGCATTTTTGAGAAAAATTACGAAAAGAAATTAGATGATTGGGGCAGCAGCTACGAAGAAGATGGATTGAGATCTACTCTTTTTAACGAACTGAATTAAAAATCGTTAGATCTTGAATATTTTCAAAAAATAGGAAAATGTGCAACACGGAAAAAAATATGCACCGCGCAATTAAGTACAAAATGTGTAACGAGAAAAAATAAAATAAATGTGGTGATATTTCTGTTATTCGTTTAATAGTTTTGAATTGCAATAATTATATAAAATCATTCAGCAGTCAATTCGAAATTTCGGCGTAGAAATTGGACATGCAACACATGATGAATTATGATAATGCCCTGAATTTATAGTTGAAT
>JAPMOR010031179.1:1603-11903 GCA_026543865.1 Argiope aurantia | reverse complement strand
TATTTTGGGCGATCTTAATGGTCATAGTCCCTTTTGGGGAAGCACTGAATCAAATTCACGTGGTCAGCAAATCGAACAATTTCTTGCAGATCATAATTTATGCATTTTAAATTCTGACGAAAAAACGCATTTTCATTTACCAACACGAACTTTTCATTCTGTTGATCTCGCTATTTGCTCTGTCTTTATTGCCTTTTTTCAGTTTAACTGTTGACAACGATCTTTATAATAGCGACCATTTTCCTTTAATTGTGACCGACAGTAGGCATAATGCAGCTAGTTCTTTCCGACCATCCAAATATGTTTTAAATGCAGCAAACTGGCAAAAATTCACCTCTCTGGCTAATATCAATTCAGAAATAGTTAAATCTTCCACTATTGATGAAGCTCTGAAACATATTGTCAGTATTATAATTGAGGCAGCAGATAATGCTATTCCAAAGAAATCTGGAGTTCGTAGGAAGCAAAACAAGCCATGGTGGGATGCCAATTGCCAACAAGCATATAAAAGACAAAAAAAGGCATGGAATATTTTTCGCCGTTATCCCTCTATTGAAAATTTTATCAAATTTAAAAAATCTAGAGCAGAATCGAGAAAAATCCAACGACGTAGTAGAAGAATTTCTTGGCAAAAATTCGTTTCTGGTATCACTTCAACAATATCTAGCCATCATTTGTGGAATAAAGTTAAAAAAGCTTCAGGTGCTTCTCATTCTAATCATGTTTCAATTTTAATTGATAAAGGTAACACCATATCATCCACAAAAGACATTGCAAATTCCATAGCTTCAACATTAGCTCATACGTCCAGCAGTAAAAATTATCCTCCTGCGTTTTTGAAATACAAAGAGAAATCAGAAAAGCAAAAACTAAATTTTAATTCTCAAACTAATTTGCCCTACAACAGCGATTTTACGTTTTTAGAATTCCAATCGTGCCTTGCCGTTGTCCATGATTCTTCTCCCGGTCCTGACAACATTAGTTACGCTATGATAAAAAACTTAACAACAGAGTCGAAAAAAAGCTTATTATATCTTTATAACCGTATCTGGCAAGAACAATATTTTCCTACTTTTTGGCAACAAGCTATAATAATTCCTTTACTAAAACCAGGCAAAGATCCAACAAATCCATCAAATTATCGACCCATAGCTTTGACCTGTTGTCTTTTTAAATTGCTAGAAAAAATGATAAATCGAAGGCTAAATTTTTATCTGGAGACAAATAACTTACTTCACCCGTCGCAAAGTGGATTTCGAAGAGGACGGAGCACTCTTGATAATCTTCTTGCTTTCGAATCCGACATTCGCCTAGCTTTTTTACAAAGAAAACACTTAGTTGCCATTTTTTTCGACATCGAAAAGGCATACGACCGAACTTGGAGATATGGAATTTTAAAAAATTTCTAATAAAAACAGGAAGATTTCCTCTTAGTCCCAGATCATATAAATCTTTTAAAACTTTGAAATTTCAGATTCCACCTTAACACGGAATTTTCTGATTCTTTTGTACAAGAGGAAGGTGTTCCCCAAGGCAGCATTTTAAGCGTAACTCTTTTTATTTTAAAAATAAATAACATTTAAAAACTACTTCCAATTTCTGTGAAGGGTTTTTTATATGTTGACGACCTGTATATCTCTTGTATAAAATTCATATGCATCCCTGTACAAAGACAATTGCAGATCGCAATCAATAATATTACCCAATGGACGAACACTAATGGTTTTACCATCTCAACATTGAAAACGGCTGATGTGCACTTCTGTCGGAAACGAAACCTTCATTTTGATCCTGATCTGAAACTGTATGATCAGCCAGTACCGTTTTTAAATGAAATTCGATTTCTGGGCATTATCTTTGATAAAAAAACTCACCTTTCAGTCTCATATAAAACTTTTACGTAAAAATTGTGAAAAGTCTTTAAATATTTTAAAAGTCTTATCAACTACAGCATGGGAAGCCGACAGAAATTCTATGATTAAAATATAGAAGGCCGTTGTACTTTCCAAGATGGATTATGGTTCCTCAATATACGGTTCTGCTAGAAAAAGCATTTTACAAAAACTGGATCCTATTCATCACATAGCTCTCCGTCTTTGTTCAGGTGCTTTTAGGACATCCCCTGTTAAAAGCTTGTATGTTGAGACCTATGAACCATCCCTTGAATTAAGAAGACAATTTTCATCCCTTCATTATTATTTTAAAATTCAATCGAACATTAATCATCCATTTCATGATTTTAAACCCCCTCAGGGGCTCACCTACTATAGGTGAGTACGGGTGTCCCAATCCCGAGGTTCCCAGGGATCTTTACTCCCTTTATGATTTACTCTCCACTACGCTTTCTGCTGTCTCCTTTTCTTCTTTCCCTCGAGGGTAGGCGAGGGAGCTCTCCATGAGAAGCTGTCGCCGCTCTGTTTGCTTCTTGCTTCTCATGGACAGCCAAAACCCCCACGTGTTGGCCGTGCGTGGCGACCCATTAGACGGGTGGTGCACTGTGGTCCCCGGTGTATCAAGCGGCTGGTACCTAGTCACCTAAGTGGCTAGTCTGCTAGGGATCAAGCGAAGGGGTTACTCCTTGGGCTTGGCGTTAAGGGTGGTCACTGTCCCCGGGGGTAACTCCCAGCGTATAGGTGCCAGTTAGCATTATGGTAAGTGCTGAGGTTAGGAATATCTAGAGCCAGTTACTGCCATCCCTAGTAGGGCTCCGTGGTGGGCGATGCCGCTGGGCCTGAATCCCCATCAATATCGTATGGGCAAAAAAAACCTTGCTCCCTTCGGTGGGCAACAAAAGAATATTAACCTTTTTGAAAAACATTTCGACAAATTTTTTATTGTAAAACGCATTTCTGAAAGCAACGAAACATTTAACAGTGTATCACCGTTTCTAGTGGAAAAGGCAATTACAGGAGCACTTGGAGAAGTTGTTTCAACTCGGAAACTTCGCTCTGGTGACTTACTTGTAGAAGTCGGTACTCGCAAGCAAGCTCAACAAATAATTAAATTGAAGACATTAGCATCTCTAACCGTTAGTGTAAGCGCTCATACGACGCTTAATTCTTCAAAAGGCGTAATAACCTGTGGCGAGCTATTTAATGACACTTTGGACAAAATTACAGCAGAATTGAAACCCGAAGGAGTGACGCATGTACGCCGTATAACAATTCGGCGGGATGGACAACTCCTTCCCACAAAACACTTTATTTTGACATTCAATACACCTAAATTGCCAGAACGGGTAAAAGTGGGCTATATGAGACTAGCCGTGAGACCATACATACCAAATCCTCTTAGGTGCTTTCAGTGCCAACGATTTGGACACTCGAAATCCAACTGCCGCGGGACTCTCACTTGTGCCCGGTGTGCAGTGAAAGGCCACGAAAGTCAGCAGTGTTCCGCTGAAGAAAAATGTGTGAATTGCAATGGCAATCACACTTCATTTTCCAGATCATGTCCACGTTGGTTGATGGAGAAACAGATTCTAACAATTAAACATAAAGAAAATATCTCTTACTCTGAAGCTAGGCGTAAAGTCAATGTCCAGACACCGACAACAGCTGTAACTTATGCTTCCGTTTTGCAAAAACAATTTTGTGCAAATTGCTCTTGCACGAATTGTGTTAAAAATATCAGTAAAAATAAACCGCCTATGAAATCAGATTCAGATACTGAAAAGTCCGTAACTAGTGCTCCTGAAACTGGAAAACCTGAGATAGTTGAACGTAAACGGAAATCGAATAAATCGTTAAAACTTAAGCTTTCGAAACGTGGCGTTTCCGGAAAACAGCTTTCTCAAAAGATAAAAGCATCAAGTTTACATAACTCTGTCGCTCTGGGACTTGCGAATCAGGGTATAGTCCAAAAGGATCTATCGTCCATTTTCAGTGGCGTGCCCAAAAGTCCCGAACTTATCGCACTACATCCATCCGAAGAGGAGGATGAAATCCAAATGAGTTGCGATTTATCGACAACTCTAACTAATGTCCCTAATACCTCTCGTGCAACCTTTTCTTGATGGGTCATTTCCTTTCTTGGAACTGTCGTGGCACTCGGTCCAAGCTAAATGAAATTAGGACCATTCTTAACGAATTTCATCCAGCTTGCTTCTGTCTTCAAGAAACTTTCTTAAAATCAAACATGCCTCTTAAATTGCGGGGTTATAACACTGTCCGGAGAGATTCTGACAGTAATTCGCATAATTCTGGAGGCGTTTGCATTCTGACCTCTAATTCTTTTCCAAGCACACCTCTCTCACTTCATACTAATTTGCAGGCTGTGGCGGTTCAAGTACATGTACGAACATTAATTACAGTCTGTTGTGTTTATTTGCCACCTAATGATTCAATCAGTCAAAAAGACCTTGATAGTTTAGTAGCACAACTTCCAGCACCATTTATCTTACTTGGCGATTTCAATGGCCATAGTACCTTGTGGGGTTCGCATAGCACAAATTCGCGTGGGCGACAGATTGAGCAGTTCATTACTAATAATGCTCTCTGTCTGCTGAATAATGAAGAGAAAACTTACTTCCACGAGCCTTCATGCACCTTTCACAGTTTAGATCTCGCCATATGTTCACCAATTCTTTTTCCATTGCTAAATTTTACAGTTGGAAACGATTTACACGAGAGTGATCATTTCCCTGTAATAGTATCCCATGCTGATGGTGGTGGTAAGACTCAAGGTCGACCTCGCTTCCTATTCCAACATGCGAATTGGACTCATTTCTCTCAACTGGCCAAAATTACAGAAAATATGATTAACACACCAGATATCTCGACAGCAGTACAGATTGTCCACGATTGCATTATGAAAGCTGCAAATAAAAGTATACCCAAAAGCTCACCCCGTCTACGGAAATTCTGCAGACCGTGGTGGAACAAGGCTTGTCACGACAGTTATAGGAAACAAAAACAGTTTTGGAATAAATTTCGCAGATGCCCAACAACAGAAAATCTTGTTGCATTTAAGCGAGCTAGAGCTTATGCTCGCTGCATTCGCCGGCGTAGCCAGAGGGAATCCTGGCTTAAATACGTCTCATCCATCACTTATTCTACCTCTAGCAAACAACTATGGAGGAAAGTAAAGGCAGCTAATGGAATCTATCCGGAATTTTCATTTCCTGTGTTGAAATCGGGAAATGTAATTTATTCCTCACCTGTAGAAGTGGCCAATGTTCTTGGGCTTTCATTTGAAAAAGTTTCAGCTATTAATTCGTACAATCCTAAATTTCAAGTGAACAAAAAACGAGCGGAAGAAATCAATTTAAATTTTACTGCACGTAGATCTTTTGCATATAATAGCGCTTTTAAGCTGTTTGAGCTGAAGAAAGCCTTGCATCAAGCACATGAAACTAGTCCTGGTCCTGATGGAATCACTTACAGTATGCTTCGCCATTTAGATGAGGTGTCACTGTCCAATTTGTTAAAACTTTTTAATCGAATCTGGTCTGAGCATAAATTCCCTACACAATGGCAAGAGGCAATAGTGATTCCAATCCTTAAGCCAGGAAAGGATCCTGCCAGCCCTTTGAACTACAGGCCAATCGCTCTGACGAGTTGTATGTGCAAGACTCTCGAGCGTATGGTAAATGCCCGCCTAGTGTTTGAGTTGGAGAAACATGGATACATCTCACCGTTGCAGAGCGGCTTCCGACGAGGAAGATCAACATTTGATAACATAGTTCTTCTGGAGACACAAATTCGTAATGCCTTTGTTCGCAGGAATCATCTAGTTTCCATTTTCTTCGATATTGAAAAGGCTTACGATCGTACGTGGCGTTACGGTGTTCTTCAAACACTTTTAAATTTGGATTTTAGAGGAAACCTCCCTGTTTTTATTCAAAACTTTTTGACTACTCGGATATTTCGTGTACGTGTCGGTAATTTTTATTCTGATCCTTTTATCCAAGCTGAGGGCGTTCCACAAGGAAGTGTCCTCAGTGTTACGCTTTTTATAACTCACTTTAGCGAAATTCTACGCCAACTTCCACCATCTGTTCAGGGGACACTATATGTTGATGATTTGCAGATTTCTGCTCAAGGCTGTAATATGCACTTGATTGAAAGGCAATTACAGAATGCAGTGAACAAACTAGTTTCCTGGTGTGAAAGAAATGGGCACACTCTTTCTCCAGAAAAGAGTCGTTGCGTACATTTCTGCCGGAAGCGAAACATGCACCCAGATCCTATAATTAACATTCAAGGAAACGCCATTCCTGTTGATGATGACGTGCGATTCTTGGGAGTGATTTTTGACAAAAGACTCACTTTCCTTCCGCATATTCTATATCTGCGAAAGAAGTGTGAGAAATCTCTTAACATCTTAAAAGTGCTGTCAAATACTTCTTGGGGGGCAGATCGGCCATCCCTTCTCCGAATATACGAAGCCGTTATTTTATCCCGTATAGATTATGGTTGCATGGTATACGGTTCTGCACGCCCTTCTGTTTTACGCAGGCTTGATACGGTGCATCATTCTGCCCTGAGAGTTTGCTCCGGTGCTTTCCGAACATCACCTGTAGAAAGCCTATATGTCATCTGCAATCAAATGCCTTTAGATCTGCGACGTCGCAAATTAATTGCACAATATTATTTCCGAGTGCAATCAATTCCGAAACACCCTGTTAGGCAGTTGTCTCTTCCAGGTGATCTTCGAAGACTATATGATGCACGTCCCTATCACATCCTTCCCTTTAGTGAGAGAGTAAAAATTCTGCTGAATGATTCGGGACTCCATGAGGCTACAATTCAACCTATTAATTACTTTTCTTTCCCACCTTGGGATGCTCCAAATTTCTCCTTCTTGAACCCGTTTACTGGATTTGACAAATCCACAACAGCACCTATTATCTTTCAGAAGCTCTTTAAAGATCATCGCAGCCAATATTATTCGTACACAGAAGTATTCACTGATGGATCAAAATCTAATGGTCATGTCGGTAGTGGTGTTGTTTTACCTACTGAGACATATAACTACAGTTTGCCAACATCATTCTCTGTTTTGACTGCTGAATTGGTTGCAATAACATACGCCCTTGAAGTGATTTCATCTTCTTGTACACGCACCTTCTGTATCTACACTGACAGCAAGAGTGCTTTGGAATCTCTTTCCAACTTCAGTAATCTAATACATCCTGTTGCTTTGGAAATCCTGGTTTTTCTTCAATCCCTTGAAAACAAAGGGTTTGAAATTCTATTCTGCTGGGTTCCGAGCCATGTCGGAATACCGGGAAATGAAATGGCAGATGCTGCAGCAAAATCCTCAAGCACTTTTCGTGAGCGAGCACTTCCACATGGCGATGCAAAGACATGTTTTTCTCAGCACGTTCACATGTTGTAGCAACAATCTTGGGATCAACAGATTTCCAATAAGCTACATTCTCTGCAACCAATGATTCGCTTATGGCCTACCATCCCAGTGCGTGGGCTTGATGTAAAATTAATTCGGCTCCGCATTGGTCATACACGCTTCAGCCATAAACACCTTTTATTTGGTGAACCATGTCCAAAATGCACGACATGCCATACAGTTTTAAGTGTTCGTCATGTTTTAATTGAATGTCCTGTTTTTAAAAATCATCGGTTACGGTTTTTTAATGCAGTTTCTATAGACATGCTTGAACTATTGGGCGAGAAACCTCACCCTAATATTTTTAAATTTCTACAGACAATTGGTTTGTTACATTTTATTTAGGATTTGATCAATTTGGAATCTTTTTTCGAGTGTCGATAATTTTTGAACTTTTATTTTTTTCATGAATGGTTTTTAAATACAGTTTTAATGCATTAGCTTGCGATTGGAATTTTTAACCTTGCCTGGTTTTTAATCGGAATAACATTTTTTCAATGCCTTCGAAATGCTTTTTACCATTTGATTGGCGCAGCATGGCCAGATATGGCCTTTGTGCCATTAAACCTAAAAAAACCAACCAACCAACCAATCATGATTTTAAACTTCGCCCTTTTTTATCTCGCTTGCAAGACGCCCGAAAATCATTCATCCCTGTCTTTTTTACGAGAGTTCATAATATTCTTTCAGACCTTAATCTACTGTATCTGCATGCAGCTCCTCAGCCAGAAAATTCTTTTCCACCTTGGAAAATCCCTCCAGTACAATATTTAAATCCTTTTCAAACTTTTATCAAGTCTGATATAGCAAATATCATTTTTCAAAAGACTTTCCTAGAACACAGAGAAAAATATCAAAATTTTATTCCAGTTTTTACAGACCGCTCAAAATCGGCTGCTCATGCCTCTTTTGCTTTTGTTTTTCCTCATATAGTTTCTCCGTTCAAACTTCACCCCTCCTGTTCAGTTTTTACTGCAGAAATAAGTGCTCTTTTATATGCTTTAGAAGAGATTTCTAATAACCAGGATAAAAAATTTATCATCTATACGGACTCTCTCAGTGTTTTAAATTCTCTACAGTCATGTAATCCTCATCCTTTGGTTTAAAAATTTTTAGATATTTTAGATAAACTAACTTCTCGTAGTTACACTATTTTATTTTGTTGGGTGCCATCCCATGTTGGAATTATGGGCAATGAAGAGGCAGATAAGGCTGCCAAATTGGCGACAACTTCAATAACTACAAATATTCCTGTGAACGACATAAAGAAACACATTAAAAGGCTTCTATATTCTAATTGGCAAAGACAGTGGGACATGGAGACAAACAACAAACTTCATGTTATCAGACCCCATGTGCAACCTTGGCCCTCATTAGCGAACAGAAAAGCAGATACTGTTTTAACACGATTACGAATTGGACACACTCGATTCACCCATATTCATTTGTTGTTAGGTGAACAACCACCACTGTGTTCGCGATGCCATTGTCAAATGTCTGTTCAACATATTTTATCAGAATGTCCAAATTTCAATGTTCAGCGTTTACAGTTTTTTCAAAAGTCTTGCCCTTCATTATCTTCCCTGCTTGATAAGACACCTCATGTCCAAATTTTTGCTTTTTTAAAGTCCATAAAGTTTTATCCATTGATTTAAATCTTGTTTACTTTTTAGCTTCCCCTCATCTTCTCTTCGATAAGTGTTTTAAAAAGAGATAATTTTACCCATTGTTTGGCGCAGCAAAGCCAACATCATGGCTCTTGCGCCATAAAACCTCAAACAATCAGTCTCTTCGCTCTCAAAAATCAAAATGGTGCATTACTTCGATGTTTTATTTTTTAAATTTCGATTCTTAAAAATACCTAAAAAACTGCAAGATGCGGATAAAATTTTCGGGAAAATTTAACTATTAGGATACCTCAGATGAGTGTTTTGCGCTTTATAGTATGATGAAAGAAGCCTAGTATTCATTTTGGGAGACATTTTTCTGGTCAATTAATGAAAAATTATTTGATAACTTTGCTGTCATAACATTATCACAACCGAAATTTCCTGCAATTCCTCGTACTTTTGCAATTACCTTGTTTATATGCGGTAGAATGCATAAACCTGAGCATGTTCAATCAGTTATTTGATGATTCAATTTTTTTTGCACTTATACAATTATAATAAATTTATACGAAATTTTCGTAGAATTGATTTTTTTCCTTACACACGAAGAGATAGATTTCGGACAAATTTAGAGAAATTAAGAACCACAAAACTAAATTTCACTTATCTAGCTTAATGTGAGTTATCGTGTTCACAAACAGGCACAGTTGCAACACTGATATTTCTCATGGCTTGAATGTATAGAAGTTCACCAAAATCTCAAGGTATAATATTTCGCCTATTATATTTTTTCTTTATATACTTTGAGAGAAAGAAATGGTTGAATGCTCTTTCAAAATTTCTCCTCACGTTCTCGTCCCATCACTCCCCAAAAAAATTGTAGATCTTAAGGCCTTCGAGTTCTACGAATATTCGAAAATTTCATTTTAAAATCTTGTTCAAAAACTTTTTGTATTAGGTTGTCCCAAAAGTTTTTCTGGTCGCGTTATGAATGGACTTATCTGTCTACTTGTGCAAATATGCAGGCTTATCTATTAGCCGTCTATGTCATCGGTGGAAGGACAATAGGTCTTCAACTGTCGCAAAGCCGGAACCACACACCAAAAGGTAGTTTTGTCCATTTAGTTTGATTGGAAAAGCGTAATTCCCTATGAACTCCTTCCTCAAGGTGAAACAAACTCTTTGAAATACTGTCATCAACTGGATCAATTAAAAGCTGCCATACCAAAAAAACGCCAGAATCAATGAACCAACGAGGCGCTGTTTTTCATCATGACAATGCGAAACCACATGTTGCATTGCAGTCTGAAGAGATAAACTGACATATGATTGGGATGTTT
>JAPMOR010031160.1:0-29298 GCA_026543865.1 Argiope aurantia | reverse complement strand
TTGAGGCTTCATAAACCTCAAACCAAAACAACATCATGTTCTCACATAATAATAAGTTCATCATTAAGATACGAATGCCTAATGCATTCATTGTTATAAACACGATTAATTCTGCCACATTTATTTTCTTTTGCATTTATACACTGACTAACATAATATATAAATGATATTTTTACTTTCTCATATACGTAGTTTAGAGAAAATACAGAAATAGTAATAATAGAAAAAATTCGAACTCGAGATTTGACCGAATCTCTATGTTTTAGACCTCTCTAAGCTCATAAATCACATTTTTGGAAAATGTTTGCCTGTCTGTGTGTGAGCGACAAAGATAACTCAAAAACACTTTGAACTAGACCCTTGAAATTTGGTATACATCAAATTTCCAGATATCTATCAAATTTTGAATAAAATCTGTCCAGAAGAATTCCATCTATCTGTCTGTGAGAATGTAATTTAACACAATAATTACAAAACGAAAAGATCTGGATAGATAAAATTTGATACACAAATTTAATATTAATAGTGTAAAGTGAAATCCAAGAAGGGACTGGCTGTCTGTCGGTCTGTACTTTCAGAAATAAGTAAATGTGATCGTTCAAAAACACAATGGCTTAAATATATCAAATTTGGTATGGGAATTTGTGATTACAAATGTAGTTTTATGTCAAATTTTTATTTCAATTGGTTGAACAAAATATAATTACCTAATGAATTGTCAAGGATAACACGAGATTCAGTCAAATTACTAAATTCCCTCCAGAAGTTAACTATTGTACTATTCCGTAACTATTGAACCATATAAATCACTCTCTGGGATAACACCTTTATTACCCAGCCAGCACAGCCTGTTGCACAATATTGAAGAATATTGTGCGATATTATATCATATTAATCAATATTCCACAATATTATACAATATTGTATAACATTGGTCAATATTGTACAGTATTTATGTGCCATTAGTGTAGAGAGCACACAAGAAAGTTTTGGTGGAACCACTCCAGCTGGTTTTATTAAACAACAGCTTTCAAGATATGTTCCTGAATTTGTTTGTATTTTATTGTGAAATTCTATCACCAAAGATTTGGAATCTCAACTTAGCTTACAAATAATGATGTCCAAATTGCTTAGTGTTTATCCGAATATTTTTCCTGTGGCATTTATTCTATAAACTAACATCTAGTTTAATTCGTTTTCAGTTGCTAAAATAATCATGGTTGTTTTGGCCCACGATAGCTCAGTTTTTAGAAAACTCAATCACATATAAATGAAACACAGTTTCTTGGACTGTATCTACATTGCTTTATTTTCAACACTCTCGACACACACTAAAAAGTTATATCATTTCACCACTTGGTGGCGCTACAAAAATAGTAGGTGGAGCGTTCTGCTGTCTTATTGGCGCTAACATTCCGACCCCCTTGAAATATTATTTCAAAATCTCAATATTATAGAAATAAAAATTTAAAACATTACTTAATTAGACAATGCAAAATTTCAACTATTATCTTGTACAAAATACAAAAAAAATTTACACTTTTAAAATAAAATTGAGCATTGTATACAAAACATTTCTGAAAAGAAAATATATGCGATATTTCAATATGTACTGTGAACAACTTAAATATACATTATACATCATTTTAAATACTAAATACAATAATTACACCAGATATACATTGATTTTAATCACATGGTAATAAAAAAATCTTTGAAATTGCTCTTTTCGTGACTCCTTGTGGAGTTTTTATAAGTTCTACTCTGACTTTGCCGTCTGACCTATAAATTAAATCTTATATTCTTCCCATTGTCCACTGGCAAGGGGGAAGATTATTATCTTTTAAAAGAACCATAGAATCCTTTGAAACGTTTTGTTTCTCAGACTGCCATTTGTGTCTGACTTGCAAATTATTTAAGTAATCTAATTTCAATTTTTTCAAATTATTTGGACCATTTTGCTCAATATTTGCCATTGAGATAAAAGGTTATCTTTTCTCTCAGAATAATCTGGATCAGGAATACTATTTATGGGACGGCCGATTAGAAAATGGCCTGGGGTCAAAATTTCAAAATTGCTTGAATCTTATGACAAAGCTGTCAGTGGGCGACTGTTTAGAATACCTTCAATTTGAATAACAATAGTCAGAAACTGTTCCATTGTTAAACGGGCATTACCAACAACTCTCTTTAAATGGTGTTTGAAAGATTTAACACCCGCCTCCTATAAGCCACCGAAGTTAGGTGACCTTGATGGAATAAATTTCCAGGTCAGTTGTTCAGTTGTTAAGTAATTAGCTATTGGCTCTGGGGGTCTACCAATCATATTTTGTAAGCGTTTTAAATCTGAATTGGCCCCTTTGAAATTAGTTGCATTATCAGAACAGATAGAGGAATTAACACCTCTTCTGCTAAAAAGTGGAAATCATTGCCTCTGCAGTTAAGTCAGTGACTATTTCCAAGTGGATTGCCTTAGTAGCAAAGCAAATGAAAACAGCCACATAACATTTTTGATAACTGCCTTGCCTCTGACCCTTGTATTTAATATAGAAAGATCCACAAAAGTCTATCCCAACATGAGTAAAAGGATAACTAGACTTAACTCTATTGGTTGGGAGATTTCCCCTAATTTGGGTTACAGTTCTAGGTTTATTTTTAGCACAAATGATACACTCGTGAATAATTTTTCTGGCTGTATTTCTGCCAGATAATGGCCAATATTCCCGTCTATGTTTGTGCGCCAACATGTAAATATTTAAGATAAAAATATTGCATAACTAACAAAGTGAATTTGTGATTCTTTGGAAGTAATATGAGAAACTTTTTACCATGTGACAAATCAGAATTACTTAATCTTCCTCCAACACGTAAGACACCGTTTGGGTCTAGAAATGGGTTCAAGCAACTTACCCTACTCTTGCTAACATTTTCACCTTTTTCGAGGGCTTTTATATCACAATTAAAGGCAGCTTCCTGAACAAGTTTGACTAAAGTTAACTTGGCCAACTGCAGTTCCTTAGTGGTTAAAGGACCTGACAATTTGCTCGAGTTTCTCAAATTATTAATAAATCTGAAAATAAAGACTAAGATTTTAATTATTTTATAAAACTTATTTGACACACTAAGTATATTATCTAAAAATGACGAGTCCGCAGATGAAACTAAACAGCAATTAGTCGGATTTTTGAGTTCTGCTAAATAAAGTTTCTCAGAAGAAACGTCCATTTTCTGCACAGAACTGTCCAATGGATAGTGGATGTCGTCGCAATCACCAGGAAAATTGACAACCAGTTCTTGGAGAAAGGTTGGACCAAACCACCATAACTCACTTAGTTGCTTTCTCGTTGGATCAAGTCCCCTTGAAATGACGTCAATGGGATTTTGTTCGGAAGGAACATGATGCCACTGATTCATTTCTGTGGATTCTTGAATAATAGTCACTCTGTTTGCAACAAAAGTCTCGTAACTCTTTTCTCATCCACGAAAGCACGATTATTGAATCCAAGTAATATAATACTGACGTAACATCCATTTTTAATGCATTTTTTACCTTCTGCATCAATTTAGAGAGTAGAACGGCACTGCATAACTCTAAACGAGGTATAGTTACCTGCTTGATTGGTGACACACGAGATTTACTCGCGATTAGCTTCACTTTCACTTCACCCGCTGCATTGACTGTTCTGGCGTAGTTTGCAGCACCATACGCCTTTTCAGACGAGACACAGAATTCATGAAGCTCATTCACTTCCGCGTTTGGAATAACAATGCATCTTTCTATGTTAATGTCGTTTAAGTTTGTTTAAGATGTTACAAACTCTTGCCATTCACTAGCTTCTTTCGCGGGAAGCATTTCACCCCAATCAATCTAGAGCAACCACAATTATTGTATGATTGTTGCAATTGTTACAGCACTGGCCCAAGTAACCCAAGTGGATCAAAAAGTCTGGCGATAATGGATAAGACTGATCTTTTGGTAGGATGGGCATTATGCTGTAAATCTACTTTAAAGGTAAAGCAGTCAGTTTTAGCATTCCAGGCAATCCCTAAAGTCTTAATTTCATCCGTAGATGAGAAGTCATACTCTTTCTCCGTAGCAGGAATAAGCTCAGAAGTATTTCCACACCATTTGTGCAATGACATCTGGGCGGTTTTTAGAATGTCAACAAGTTGATGTTGCAAAGTTTCTGTCCCTTCCAATGTATTCACTGCCGCTTAGTGTATAAGGCAGAAGCAACTGCTATTTTATGTGCACTGTAAAATATTTCTTCATCTGACTGTCGTAAATTTTGCATATACACCGACAACATGGGTGTTTTGCAACAATTACAAAATTTTGATTATTCTTGTCATCCGATTGTTGCACAAATCATGGAGCAACTATCAATACTGGCTAACAGAGACTACGACATAATTTTCAGCTGGGTTCTAAGTCACGTTGGAATCCATGGCAATGAGCGTGCAGAACAAGCTGCAAAATTAGCTTCAGAACCTTTCAATTTCCGTGTTCCCTTTTGTCATGTATCAAGTTATATCAAACGATATATCGATGAAAAGTGACAAGAAGTTTGGGACACGCAGGTTGATAACAAACTACATGCTATTCAACCAAAAATAAATATGTGGTCTGTTTTACCAAACCGATGTGCAGATGTAAAATTAATTCGTCTACGCATTGAACACACAAGGTATACGCATAGACATTTGTTGTTTGGTGAACGAACTCCTCATTGTACAAACTGTGGAGTGATCAATTCTATTGCACATATTCTTTCTCAATGTTCTAATTTTACTTCTGATCGTTTAACTCACTTTCATTCGCCTATTTTAAATTTACAGAACCTGGAGGGTGAGAAACCTCACTCAAAACTTTTTGACTTTTTAAAAGCCATTGGTTTCTTTCATAGCATTTAAAATTTGAGATTTATTTTTATTCTTGTGCCAAATCATTATGAATCATAGACCTTCTAAACTTTTGACGTTTTACAATGTATCCTCGTTTTATTTACAGATTTTACACTTTTATGGTGGAACTATTTAAATATCCTTGTGGATGGCACAGCTTGTCCTAAATTGGACCTTGTGCCAGAAAACCTTAACTATGACATACATGCTCCACTTAAAACGTCGTCCATATAAAAGTCATGACACAATACTGATTCAGCACTTGGAAAATTTTCTCCTTCGTCAATGGAAATTTATTTAAGTGTTCTCATAGCTAGATATGGAGCACTAACCGTTCCATAGGTAACCGTATTTAGCTGATATGTTTTAACTGGCTCATTAGATCCCTCTTTCCATAAAATTTTTTGAAGATTTCTTTGACTCCCATCTATATTAATCATACGATACATCTGACGAATATCTGCAGTAAATGCAGATATATGCTTTCTGAATCTAATTAGCAATGTCAATAGATCGTCTTGAGTCAGTCCGCCTTTATACTGAATTGAGTTGAGTGATTTTTCACTAGTAGTCAAGGTGGACGCATTAAACACACTACGTAGTTTAGTTGTCGTTTTTTGAGGCCTATAGATGCCATGATGAGGCATATAATATGTCACTTCAGGTTTAACACTTTCATCTTGTATCTCGCTCCTGTGGCCTAACTCCTCATACTCCTTCAGAAAGTCAGAATACAGTTTCAGATATTTTTGGTCTCTAGACAGGCGAGTCCACAGCGATTCGAGTCGTTTAAGAGCAACATTCTTTGAATTCTCTAGACATGACCAGTGCTCTTTAAATGGCATCGCCACAGTATATTTTACTGTCTCATCTCTTCTATGTGTTCGCGCATAATGCTCCTCACAAATAGCATTCTCTTTACTTTTAGGTAATTCATTACCTATTTCCTCAATCTCCCAAAATTTTCTTAAGTTTGAATTTAATTCTTCTGTTCCACATATTAAACTGCAATAGTTAGAATTTAATTTAACTGAACTCGAAACGCTACCTCCTACAATATACGCAAATGCAGAGTCCTGTAATGTCAGATTCTCATTTTTAGCATTTAATTTCCCCTGTTTTATTATTTCATAAAAGTATTCAGCGTCAATTAAAATATCTATTTTGTCCGGAATATTAAAATTAGGATCCATAAGGTCAATTGATTCTGGAATATGTACACGCATATATATCATCTTATTCGGTATTAAATCTGTTATTTTTGATACCACTAACATCGAAATATTTCTTTCGAAATTTTTATTTTTACTAACCACAGTTACTGTAACTCTGCGATTAACTGCCAGCGAGGCATTATTAATACAGGAAATAGATTTATTTATTTTTTCACCTTGGAGTTCTAGCCTCTGCATACAATTCTGACTCATGAGGTAGCACTGTGAGCCGTTATCCAAAATGCACCCTACTTCCTGCCATTGCGAACATCTGTCTTTTATTCAACATCTTACAGTAGACAAAACAACATTTTGATTTACGATTACATTTGTTGGGACGAAAGGACTCCACTAACTGCGGAAAACCGAACCTTGATCCGAATTTTTCCCCTCCGATTGCGAATTATTTATGACTTCAGCGGTTTTTACATTCGAAAACGAAACATTTTTTGCTTCTTTCGAAAAATGTATTAATTTATTGTGAGCCTTGCCACAGAAACAATTTCTAAACGAAAACTTTTTAACGCTGCAATTATTCGATAAACATTTCATGCAGGCGTTTTTATTTTTCACTGCCTCTACGCGTTCAAGAACCGAAAGTCTTAAATTGAGGACAAGCATACAAAGGATGATTCTCGCTCTTTAGACATAAATCGCAATTTTTATTTTTCATTTCATTGAAAAATACTTTTGATGCTGATTGAAATTTATTGCTATAATTTTGCCCTCTTCTCGTCTCATTAATGGTTTTGCCTTTAGAAGCAAAATACAGATCACATTCTTTTCCTAACACGAGAGATGTAAACCACTTTTGATTGTGTCTAATATTAATATGAGTTGTTGTTTCTTTGTCCAGCGTTTGGAATAATTTATCCGAAACTATCAATTGTTTTAGGGTCTCGAAATCTGTAACACCCCTTAATTTTAAATAATATTCAAAACTCGTCATTAAGCGTGACTCGAATTGCACATGAATTTCGTTATCTCTAGAAGCATTTCTAAAATTCTCTAAAACCGCTTGTGCAATTGGCTCGAATTCTCTTAGAAATTTTAATATTTACAGAACTTTTTGTACAAATTCAATCATTTTATTGTTCAATTAATCATACCTATTTTACACCTTGATGTTTAGAACGATACATTAATTTGTGAAGATAATCTTTTTCTTGTTCCAAGCCTGAGTTAAATTGGTGAGAGTTAGTTACTTTTAATTAGTATAAAGAATTTGCTAAATATCAGAAGAATTCATGTTAGGATATGTCTTAAATCTATCTAAGGTTATAAACAACTAACTACTATGTAAGCAATTTATTTTTTATGAATTAGACTTATAAATTATTAGCTTATAATCTTCTGTTTATTGGAATACATTTATGCATAATATTTTTAATGTAAAATCTAATTTTGTATAAATTATAATGCAAACAATCCTTTTATTACTTCGCACCACGTGATTGACTACTTTGTTTATTTGTGTTTATCGGAAGATGAAGGATATAACATTTTTATTCTGTTTTTCAGCTTTTTAGAAACTATTAATTACCTTAATTCAATAAAATTACCAAAGATAAATAGAAAATTCAAAAAATAGTGTCAGAATATATGTCTTACTATCACATATTTTAAAATCATCTGCGTTGAATTTCAAAATTCACGATACTCAAAAATGATTTAACTTTGTTAAATTGAATGAATTTAATGTTACTGAAATTTAAAATTCCGAATTTTAACATATTAAAATATTTCTTGTAAGCTATAATTCTCTCCGAATTTGCTTCTAAAAAGTGAATTACTAATTAATGAAATTCAGTGAATTACTAATTAATGATGTATTTAAAAAAATGAATGGTGTTTTTTTTTCTTATAATAAAGAATTAGTATGCAAAGTTTGGTTGAAATCAGCCAAGGCGTTTAGAAGGTGGGGGGGGGGGGGGGGATATATGTACATAAACACGACTTCCATTTATATTAAGATAACATTTTATAAATTTGCGACATAGTAAAATGCTTTCTTATTTAAATAACAGGAAAATATTCTAAGTATTATTAAACAGAAAATTATGATGAGAAATAGAGATAGCAAACAACAATGTATGCGTAGCTAAGATATAAAACATACTTTGCAAAAGATTAAGTTGAATTCATTCAGTTTATGCGATTTAGTTATGAAAAGCGTCAAATCCAAGTTGTGCCGAAAATCTGAGCGATAGCAAGCATGACGTCACTAGAGGAGCGAACCAATGATTTTGCTCGATTTTCCTCCATACATGAAAAAGGGTTGGGAATGGGAATACGCTGTCCTTACTCGAACGTACCTACCTGTGAAAAGTACGGTTTGTGATGTATTCGCCCGTATCATAGACATAAATGTTGCGATTGAGACGCAAGTAAATAATGAAAGGTAAACAAGTTTGTGACATGCGATTCATTTACGTAACGGGACATTTAACAAAACGAGTCTATGAACTACATTCGTAGATCTTCTGAAATTTTTAATTAATTTGCAAATAACGCAATTGGATATTTTAAACAGGTGTAATATTTTACTGTTTTATTTTGTTACTGTTAGCAAAAATTGTTAATATTTTTTTTTCCATGTGAAATTTTGTTGAAACTAAAATGTGCTAATTCCTAATTTTGTTGAAACTAAATGTGCTAATTTTATGAAACTAAAATGTGCTAAAGGCCAAATGGTATGTAATTCTTACTTTTTCCTTATGAATTTATATTTTAAATTTTAATAATTATTGTATATGCTTGATATCCTTTTTATGAATTACTTTCAAATGTTTGCTCTTAATTTCATTATCCATATGTGTTGTTTGATATTTTTCATATTTAAAAAACATTGCTGACAAGCCTCATGTTAAAAATGTTTTTTTATGGAAACATAGAAGGGATTCTTTTTCAATGTTATGTAACATTTTATTTTAATTTAGCGCATATATTTTTAATATTTAGCATAAATAATGCTATATGCTAATATCATCATGCATATATGCATCATGACATATGCTAAATGAGGGGGGGCACTAAATGTTTTAATATTTAGCATAAATGATGATATTTGTTCAAATCCACTCTAACTTTGGGGTCATTTCTAACTAGATATGGGATATATTTTAGCAAAAATAAACATACAGGGAGAATTTTAAAACTGCAAATAAATGAAATATTGTTTTGGTTTTGTAGTTTTTACTAGAAACGTATAATGATATCTATTATTTAAATTTTTTTAAGAAGAAAAGTTCTTTAAGAATTTTAAATTATCTTGCATAAGATCTGTACTTATGTTTGGTCAAGGCTGTCTCATTTTTATATTGCTATTTGCAACATAACTAAGATAATTTATTTTAATCAGGTATGATTGCAAGGACACCCTGTTGGGTGGATCCTAGCACAGCCTACCTCTTGGCGTCTTTTTGAATTCTCACCAAATGAGTGTCGATAACGTCGCCAATGTAGCAACTTAAAAGGGTTTTTTATTTTATTTTTTATTATATATATATATATATATTATTCATTTCTTATTTTATTTTATTATTCTTTCTTTCTTTTTTTTATTTTATTATTATTTCTATTATTTTATAATTATTTATTTATTTTATTTATTTATTATATTTATTTTTTATTATATTTATTATTTCTGACCTTCAAGTATCGTTTTTTAATTGAAAAATAATAACAAATATTCAATTAGTAGTCAACTTGGCGAGATTTCAAATAAGTCGCCAAGAGGTGGGCCCATCTAGGATTAGAGACTTTCTCTTTTGTTATCTGAATATGATTTATCAAGTAATTTTTTTTCTATTTGTTAAATTTGCTTATTTTATTCTTTTGTAAGACATCAAAGAATTGGCTCTTTACCTCCCTTGTGTATTTCCTATTTAGATTTGTGTTATGAAATGTGATTGAAATCTCCCCATCATAAATAAGTAAATGTAATAGCTTTGAGAAAAGAAAGATGTAAACTTACAAACCATGTTTATATTCTGTCTCTCTCTCTCTCTCTCTCTCTCTCTTTTTTACCATGAATGTAAGTGACAACAAAATATCATTGCTTCCTTTGAATGAAACTAGCCTTCATTGAGTAATTTTGAGGGCAAAATCTTATTTCTATGAGGGATTCCTTTATCTTGAAATAATTTTATGGCACTTTATTCATTATTTGTCACACTATCTTTAAATAATATTAGATTTTGATTACTTTTTTCTTCTTTTTATTACATTTTTTTTTTCAAATAAATGTCACAATTGTTCTACAGCAAGGTTTCTATTGGTTGCAAAATAACTTTTTGCTATAGAGCTGAGAGGTTGTGAATATTTGATTTAGTAGACCAATATTAAAAGCATGAAAATCTTTATCTGCTAAATGAAGACAAGAAAACAACCAAATCCAATTGCATTTAAAGCATTAGAAATATTTTTCATTGCATATGTAAATCTATGAATGGCAATGTTCTTTGCAGAATTTGTTACTATTATGGTATTTGGATTTAAATTTACTTCATTTTTTTCAACCATTCTAGTTTTAATAGTACTGAGTTCAAAAAATGAAAATGATTCTGAAGGTACATCTTTGTCCTTTGCAAATAAAAAAGTTTAAAGAATGTAATTTAACGTTTTTTATTATTTTACTTTAGCAGTTGAATTTCAATTTATTTTAAACAATACTTAATGTATTTCAAAGTTTTTTAAATGTGTTTTAAAAACTTAAAAAATGCAATTTTCCCAGACTTTTGGAAAATATTTCAACAACAGTGGGTCATTGAATTTCACTTTTGGAAATTAAAGTACTATGGGGGAAAGAGAGGATTATAATTCTCAGAGCATTTACATAAATAACGCTATTATAATAGTTTTATGACTGCTAGATGTTACCCGATGAGTTCCAATTTCTTGTACCTTGAAGTTCCATTGATCCATTTGCCTTTGAGATTATATATTGAGTCATTCCATGGTAAATAAAAAAACAATTAAAAAACTTGATGGCATTGCTACAGGTTTTTATGAAATTTAGTGTATAATTTCATTTTAGGCATGTATGAGAATACCCAAGATAAATTATCTTAATATTTGTTTCCTGCATAACCTCTGGTTAGGTTGGGGTACTTGCATATTACTTATTTTAGTTGTTTCAAACAACTGAAAAGTTAGCACTTTGAGCAGCATTTGTATAATTGTTTAATACTGCATTTTTAAAACCCTGCAATTTATTAATTAGTTAATTTAAACAAAAAGTTTGTAATATTGCTGTAATGTTTGGAATGCGCATTATTAATTTATTTGAATTTTTTTTAAATAGTAAAATACTGAAAATATTTCATTCTCAAATTAAAAGGCATTTTAAAATTCTTCTCAAGTTTTAGGGAATTAATTAGCATTGTTTGAAATTAATGTCTAATAAAGAGCTAAATATCATAAAGAGATTACCTTACTTTTAAAGTTACCTTTTCATTTTCTTTATCTTTAAAAAAGTTTTGAAACTTTATGATATTGAGTGAAATGAAAATTTTCCTCTTCTTGTAGGCTCAAAAAAATTAAATGAAAGAAGTCTTGAACAACTATCATATTTTATAGGAATATAGGCCAGTATGTCTATTATTTGCTTGAAAAAAATTGAAATTGCCCATTGACTTCTAAAGCTTAAAATTAAGTTAAAATAAAAGCATTTTCTTCAAGCTTTATGTGTAGTCAATCATAAATAAAATGGCATAAATGAAAAAATAATAAAGTCAGTCATAAGTGAAATTCAGTTATGCAGTCAGTCATAAACAAAAAAAAATGGCCCTTACGTATTAACGCCACCGCAGCTACAGATTTGGCGGTTTTTGCGCTAATACGCCAATAAAGAGCAATCCTATTACTTATTTATGCCTCCGCAGCTACAGATTTGGCGATTTTTACGCTAATGCGCCAATAAAGAGCTTAATCTGTAGCTGCGGTGGCGTTTAATTTTGAAAATGATTGGCGGCGCTCAAAAAACCGCCAAATCTGTAGCTGCGGTGGCGTTAATACTTAAGTACCAAAAAAATAATAATAATATAGTTTGAATAAATAATTGTACAGATTTATATTTACTTTCATTCATAAAAGTTTTAACAAAATTAAATTAAATACATCCATTATAATTTTAATTCTCTTTCATCCTCTCCGAATTTTTTTTTTCTTTTTCAATCAAGTTTAAGGTTTGTTGCTTAGTTCTCTAAATATGGTGATGAAATAGGTGTTTTAATTCATATATTTTTAAATGGTACCCAACAAAAGTCATCTTTAATAGGCCATGTAAACTGCAGTGATGGTCCATGTGGACACATGAACTTTATAAGAATATCATTTTTATCTGGTGAAATGTCAGACACATAACATGGCCCTCAATAGTTATTATACATAAAAATGAAATATGATTTAGGCTCATTTATAAAAAAAATTTAAAAAAAAAACGTTCTTTTGCTGATGATTGTGATGAATATGAAACAAAGATTTTATGTGCATTTGGAAATGGGGATGTAGCAATGAATGATAAGTACATATCCCCAAACTAGCTGTTTGTATTTCATTAAATTGTTGTTGAAACTTACTTTCAACTTCAATAACATTTACTGGGGGAACAAAAAAAAGAACCTAATATTCATTATTGAAGCTGTGCAGGAGAAAATATCTTTTGCAGTTATAATCTGATTATTGTAAGGTCTATGTAAACTTGCTGTTGTTGCTAATCAATTGACAGTCCCACCAGTACTATCACATAAACATTTACATGGCATACAGCAACACAAAATGCCACTCTGCATTTAATTCAAAACCAGATTCACATTGGCAAAGTTCTTACAATTTTTACACTGAGCCAAAGAGCCATCGCTAAAACAAATTTCTTTACCAAAGGAACATTTTCTTTTTTATAAGGCATTATTACAGCAGTTTGGGAAGAAAATACTGTTGTTGTATCATGTTTGGTGTGCTCAATTATGGTGTACACAGAGAGTCAAGAGCTGATTTTCACTTCTCTTTTCATAAACTACAATTACTGCTTGGCTATTTTCTTAGTGGAAGCTTTGAATAAAATCCTGAACAATAAATGAGTAGTTTCCAGAAAGATCAAAGAGAACTATGTACTCTTTTTAAGGATTGTTAAGTTTCAGATTCTTGGATTGTGACTTTGCAATAAAATTGTTTCGTTAAGCTTGGAATACACCCTACAAATGCATCTTCAGTGGACTCAACTTGAGTAATTAAGGGAGATCTGACAGATCAAATCCAACATTTGTAAATTATTACATCTGCATTTTAGAAAGTGTCAAATTTTGCTATTTCATTGCAAAAGTTTTCTCTAGAATACTGAGAATTTTCTCTAAACATGCATTTGTCTTTTTCTGTACTGCAAAAATATAATTCCATTATTTTTAGTAATGAGTGATGAGGTTTAATGGAATGCAACATCAATTTCATATTTTGATGGAGGGTACTGGATACCATTACTTCCAGCTTATATGAAATCCAGTTTTGGTCTCACTTCAGTGAATTTACTAAATCCAGTTTTTATATTTCTATGTTGCTCTTTAAACTAATAATACTTTGTTAAGTTGTAGATAATTGATTTTTTAAAAATCTTTTGTTCTTACATTAAAAAATCTTTTTTCCCAGGATGTAAGTGACTAATGTCATCAGACACATAAAAAGTCTGAATAACTAAAATATTTCTCTGAATTACTTTCATGTCTTATCATGATGCAGGTTTTCCGAGAATATGAAATAACTTTTTAATATTTCTTGCTTTCCTCAGTAAATACATTGTAGTGGAAAATTCAGTCTTTACTTATTTTTTTCCCTAGACAACTTTGTGGAACCAGGATTAAAATGTGAATTTTTTCTGTATGGGATGTTATTTCTGCAAACTTGATCTTCAGTTCTTCTATTAAACTATACAAGTCCTCATTCTGCAAGCTGAAAACTGTTGTATGTTTTCAATTTCAGTAAGTTTCACTTTTAAAGCAGTAGCCAAGTTTTCTTTGCAGCTGAGACAATTTTCTCTTTCTTTTCCATATTGTTTTCCTTGAACATTACTAAATTTACTGACCTTTTTAATTGGAGAATTTCCCATTTCTTGTTAACTGTTTTTAAATTTATCTAAATGTTCCTCTTGAATACATATTTCATAATCAGGAATCTGATTAATTTTCATGTGAGTTTTTTTATAAGAGCTTAACATGTAGGGCAAATTTTTTTGCCTGGTAGTAACAGTCCAAGTTTTTTTTTTTTCTGCAGTATCTAGTATTATTAACCTAAGAGACTTTTTTACTACTTTTTTACTACTTTTTTATGTCTTTTAAAAGAATTGGAGCAAGTTTTTTCAAATAAATAGATATATTTCTGAAATACACTTGTTCAAATGAAAACAAATTTTTTCAGACTTGTCCAATCTCAAATGTTAATCGAATCGAATATCGCTTGATGATGAAGCAATTTTTAGAAACTCTAAAACCAAACCTCAATATTGCCCTTCTCTAATAGTTTGTTTTTACAGGACATGGAAGTAAAGATAGAAATTGGTCATAGAGCACTCAAAAATATAAAGCCTACCAAAGAAGGCTATACACATGACTGGACAGTATTTGTACGAGGACCCAATGGTAATGAAATCAAATATATTGTGGAGAAAGTTATATTTCATTTACCTGACAGTTATCCAGATCCAAAAAGAAGTAAGTGTGAATATCTAATTGATTTTCTTTTTCTTTCAATATAATTATACATACCTTCTGTTATTCAAATCAGCTATACATTTTGGAAGCAACTGCTACTTTATGGATATCAAATTCATTTACAAGCTGCGTTATATTTCCCTTACAAAAGTGTATCAACTTCAGTTTGTTGCATAATAAACAATATGTTATTTATAGAAACACGAAATATGAAAAATCGTTTTGGTAATATTTTGCAAATTTAATCAATATTTTAGAATTTATTTACTTCCTATTAATCTGTGAGGATTCTTGCAGGTATTTCAAAATAAAACAAAAAATTATAAACTATTATATAGATTGCTGGATTTCTGAAACTATGATTTTTGTACCAATAGTATTTTTTATTGCATGCACCTGATGCTGCACTTTTATGCAAAATTTATAGATGAATGTAAAATGGCACTTCTATACCATTTGCTTTAATCTTTATTTTTCAGATATATTTATACAAATTAATATTTTTCTCTTAACACTGCAGCAGTTGTTGCCAAGCTATATATTGACATCAGTTGTCACAACAATTTTAAATATTGCACAAGACCGTGCCATGTTAGTGCTGGTTTCAAGCAAAAAATACTGGCACGAGTTGTTGCCAAATATTGGTATTGGACCTGGTTGAATTATCACTGGTGCTAAACTAAGAAAAAGATGCATTTCTCGATGTCTTTCAACGCATGAAAGAACTTCTTTGCGAAACTCGATTTTTTAGTCATGCTATTGATTAAAAATGAATGCAGGATATTGTTGAAAACAAATTCTTAATATTAATGAAAACCTGACAAATTTTAATTCAAACAGGAATATTTGTTGCATTAAATCTCTTAATTATAATCTTAATTCTTACTATTATGGATTATTAAATAGCTATTTTTTTATTATAATGTAAAGGATTTTGCTCACAAATACAATTGAATAATACAAATTTAAAAAAAATTTAGTGTTTGATTATAAATACTCCATTTAGGATGCATAAATTTCTAACAATGCAATACAAAAGTTTAAAAAAATTTTCAGATCCCCTGTATTTACAAAATGAACATTTTGCTGTGAATTGCTAAGAATACAAGAATTTAAAACACAATCCATGATTTACATGACACAAGATGTAATTTTTACATGATCCACGATGACATATCTAAAAATTATGAACCTTCATAAAAAAACAAAGATTGTTAAAATTTAATATGATTCCAACTTAGTTTCTTTTTTAAATATACAAATATTTAAAAAAAAGAGATTCTTTTACATCTGTGTAATTTTTTTTTCTGGATAAGAACTGTTCTGCTTTCAATAATGTAATGTATCTTAGTTGGTGAAACTTTGCTTTAGAATATTTTTAATGACCCATAGACAAACAGTATATCACGTTTTACCTGAAGTGATAGAGGAACAAGCATATGTTACTTTACTGTACATGTGTTCTTATTTTTTTATTAAATTCTTATTTCAGTCAAGGTAAAGTCCCCTTTTGTTCTATCTGAATCTACCTCTCAGAATATTTCCATTGAGATTGAAGTGTATTTCTGCAAAGAAGCGAAACTTAAAAAAGTGAATTACATTTATAACATTTGCATTAATGATGATGAAGTAAATACCTTATGGACAAGAAAACTGACGTTTCCTAATCCTGGTAAAGAGTTTGGGAAAAAACTTCTTCTTGCTGGAGGAGTAAGTATAAGATATAATTTTTTTTATTAATTTGTTATCTTTTAAATTGAAACTAAGCAATAAGACTAGAATGCTGTATAAACTGAAAAAACTTTACAGGTTACACTATTGAATCTAGAACTACAAAATTTGGTGCATAATTAGTGTTTAAATCTCTGGTGCTCATTAAATTTTGCATTTTTAAAATTTCCAAAACTAAAAGTTTAGTTTTAAATGAAAGATTCAAAATGTTTACATTTTCCCTCAAGGAATACCTAGCATATTGTCATATATAAACAATTTTTATATTGCTTTAAAAATTTGAAAAATAAGCCTTTTATTAATTTTTTTCTCTAACTTTAATAAAATTTTTGAAGTATAGTTTTACAGCAATAATATTTGTTGCTTTAGTAATTAGTTTAAACTTATGTGCATTGTCTTAATCTATATATATCTATATTTATATATCTATATCTGTCTATCTATATATATATGAATATTCATTTGTTTGTTATAACCTTATTCAGTTCCACAACCTTTGGCAGAATCAAACAAAGCTTGGCAGTCGTGCCAGTTGGCATCTGGAAAAGATTTACTGTGCTATTAAAATTTTACTATTGTCCCCCAAAGGGGATGAAGGGTGGGGTGGAGTAAACGGAGTGATTTTACAGTTTTCTGCTGTAACTTCTGAATAAATTGTTGTACAACAAATTTTGCATTTTCTTAAAATTCAAAATATTATCTGTGTAGTGCCATCAATTTCATTGTTGTCCAACTATTTCTTAAATTTTGATCACTTTTCAGAACTAATTTATATGCTATTTATAACAATGCCTTTTTCTCCCCCATGGAAATTTTAAACCTACTTTACTGTTTAATCACATCTCTTGTGTGCATTAAGACTTTTTTTTTTCTTCTGACATTTCCATATTTGTTTTTATTGCTTGGTGCTTTGTAGTAATCTGTCGTTAAGTAGTGTTACTTAAAATTGTACAATTTCTTTTACTATTTACCTTAATTTTGTCTTATATAATTGTAATTTTGCTGAAATATTGTATCCCATTTCATGTCCTAACCTGGATTTCATAAATAAGATTTTATTTCACATGATAAATTCCTCAGTATTTATCGAAGTAATATACGTACCATAACTCCTCTTTCAGAATTTTATTATATATATTTTTTTAACTTTTTTTTGTTTTGACAAATTTTAGGGTTTTTTTTCTTTTGTTATTTTTTAACTTTATAGTTTCTATAATTCAGACCCGCCCCCAGTTAAGCATGGCCGTCGTATCTCCAGGTTCAAAATTTAAAAAAAATTGGATTGTGAATATTTGATTACACATTAAAAAATAGATAAGAAACTTATGTTGCAGTCACTCACCAAAAGTTTTTTTGTGTGACATTCTTTTTACCTTAGCATCTTGGATTTTGTTCCATGAAAGTAGCTGCAAATGACAAAATTGTGCATCTGCTCGAACTTTGGTACAATTTTATAAAGGCATGCTTCCTGACTACATACATTTTTATAGGATATTAAATGTTCTAGAACAACTGCAGGAACTCAAGCTCTAATATGGTTATCGAAAAAATTCTCAAATTTTCTGAGTCCTGTATTTTTGTTAACAAGGTTGGGGTCATTGACTTGGCATCCATTCAGCAACCATTACTATATTTGTAAACTATCTTATCTTCATTACGAGGAAACTTATTGAGGAGGAAAGCAACATTATAAATTTGTAACAATATATTGATTGTTTATAATAAAAAAATTTTTTAATCATAATTGAATAGTTAATTTTTAAATAAATTTTAGAAATCTACAAGCTTAATTAATGTAATGTTAGTTTCATTTCCTTTCAAACTTGGATTGTGTGATTTACTGCTTTCTTAATCGATCAACTGATTCATTTATCATGTTAATAGTATGTTGTTACAGAACTTCAGGTGTTCTTTCGATTTGTTGGTCGACGAAGAAACAATCCTTTAGTAACGAATGGAGACTTTTATTAAACAAAAAAGGAATGCAACGATGAAAAATATACAGCCGAGATGTACACACAATACACAGCAGCACACTACAAAAAAAATTAGCCCACAAGTAATAATGGGTAGTAATAACAACCACAGCATACAAAGCAGCTAGGTAGAATTCAGCAGGAGGAAAAAATCTTCGTAGCTACTCTCTACGTCTTTCCAGACGCCTTCAATTCTCCACTGTCTCCTAGCTAGCTGTATCTAACTGCAGACTCACTACTACACGACTGGCTACTCTTTACATGACTTGATGCTGCCTCTACAATCAACACCTGAACTCAGCACATAGCTCAATATAGCAATCGCTTGAGATCCACACAGCGCTTGCTTTTCGCCGGACTGATTCAACTATTTGCCGTTTACTCTTTCCACGATTCTATACACCACTGTCTTCCGCTTGAGACTGCCGGCCTTATAGATGGGCAGAGAAGGTTTTAGAACAGTCAGGTTCTCGGTTCTTGTTGGCATTATCACCAAAATTCTGGAAGATTCCAATATTATTATTGTCGTCAAGCTCTGGGATCATTGACTGGGCACCCGACCAGCATCCAACAGAGCTGCTCGTAAAACGGTCTTTCCAGTGATTAAACTAACCATGCTGGGAAGCAGCATTACAGATTTATAACAATATTTTAGCCATGTCAATCAACTTTAAATTTACAATTTACTTAATTTTTGTTGAACTTAAAGCATTGATTGCTACAAAAGATCCAGAAGAAAATTGGAAAATAATAATCGGAAGAAAGAACAAACGACTAGAAATATATCTGCATTGCAATTTAATTTTCATGCATAAGCAGTTTGAAACCATAATAGTTTTAATTCTTCCAAATCCATAATTTCAACTCTTGATAAAGTGTTAATATTGAAGTTGAAATATTAGTTATTTGCGGAAATTTAAGTTTAAAAAGTGCTATGAAAATGATAAAAGTAAGATTAAAAAAATGAAGATGTTTAACAAAACGAATTTTTTAAGCTTTAGGAATCTTAACCACTATTAAAACAGCATCAAAAACAACTTCTGGTTTGTCTCTATTTAGAATTGTGGAAACTGTCATAAGACCTTCCTGTTTCAAATCCTTCCAAAATATTTAAGATGGTCATCTTGATTTGGAAAATTTAAATGTAGTTTTAACTGTCCCATTAAATTAAATTTTCCTCTTAATTCTTATTAAATACTCAATGTTTTCTTATTTATTTGCAAATTTTGTGATTAGACTATTCTGCCCTTTCCCCTCAACTCTGTGTTTTCTTTCAAAATGGTATCTTGAAGAAAATTCTTGCAAGAAGATTTGCTTTGAATCTCAGTTGTGTTCTCATCATATCTTATTTTTAAAATCTAAAATTTCATTAAAAACATCATATTTTTTGTTCATAAAAGATAATTGAAACAAATCTGCTTTCAACTGAATAGGTTATATTTCATGCTTTCAACATAATTGTGCATGTGTTTGGATAAGTAACATAGTATATTAAAAATATTGATTGACTTTTGAAGACACACAACTTAAACTCAGAATGTGAAGTTACTGTTTTACTTTTAAAAATTTGGAGGCTTTGTTTCCCTTAAGGAAAAACAAACAAAAAAACTGTATTTCACCTTTATGGAAGAATTAAAATGTTCATATTTTCTTATAGGAACTAGTTGATGCGACAGCACCACCTAAGATGACTGGAGCACTTCTGACATGTAAAGTTGAGCCAGTTGATGTAAGCATCATAGACATATTATTTGCAAACTTTTCAATAATTAATTATTGATATTTATAATTATATAGCTGTATATCAAATTTTAAAAAACTAATTAAGAGAATGGGGGATTGTTTGGGAGTAAGAGAGATTTTCGTTTATATTATATTGTTTTGTAAAATTTATTGTGTTGTTATAGATGGTCAGACATGAAGTCTGTGGATGGCATATGACTCAGAAATATTTTAGTAACCCTAATATCCCTGCAAATATTTTATTTACATACCACCAAAATATTAGGCCTTAAATGTAATAATATTTTTTTAATTGTACATTATTATTAATGGCATATAAATGAATTGAATTGTATGAAAGATATCTGAAGAATTTTTGTATGTTTTAAATCTTTGGAATGTAAATTTCATCTATTTTTTCTTCCTATGTGAGGAAACCATACCATTTTATCTATTTAAATTTTAAAGATTCATTGTGATTGTTATTTGAAGATAGAATTTATTAAGTTTTAATAGTTGAAATTTTACAATGATTTTGCTTGTTATTTGAAGATAGAATTTATTAGGTTTTAATAATTGAAATTTTACAATGATTTTGCTAATTTGATGTAAAAATAGTTAAATATTTGCAAGATAAAATTATTTTCCTTCTGGAAAACATTAGAACAAGCATAACCAAATCAGCAAAATTGTTTTTGGCTCAATTTTTAAGATAATAACTGTGGCCACAATGTCTCAAAATGTATGATGGCTATAATATTTTGGTATCAGTCTTGGCTTCTTAACTTATGGAGTATTGGTTCTAACCTGATTCCACTTTATATAGGAACCAATGTTTTTTAAAGCCATTTGTGTACTATTAATTCACTCTGGCATGAAAATTAAGACAGAAAACTACCGACTCGGATACAGTTTTCATCGTCCAAAATTAAAAGTTTTGAAGTCCTCACCAAAATAGCCATATATTATATTAAAAAAACATTTGAAACTAAACTGTTGCACCAAGATAGTAGAGAAATACCAAATATTATGATAGAAAATATTATCTTATCATAATATTTGATCTGTTTTAAACTTTAATTTAAAAAATAAACATACATTTCAATAATTTTGTAAGATATTTAAATTTAGATTTATTTATTTTTACTTTCTCATATACGTAGTATAAAGAAAAAGTATAGTAATCATCCAAAAATTTGAGCTCCAGATTTTGATGAATCTCCACATATTAAATCCCATGAAGTTTGAAAAACATATTTTGAAAAAATGTCCATATGTCGGTTTATGTGTGACAAAGATAACTGAAAAATGCTTTGAGCCACACAGTAGAAATTTTGTATACAGTCTTCACACCAAATTTGCAGTTGTCTATCAAACTTTGAGTAAAATCTGTTTGGAGGAAGTCCGTCTGTTTCAATATAAGTTAACACGATATTTACAAAAAGAAAGAATAAATAGATGAATTTCAGTGCATAGATTTAACATCTAAAGTGTAGATATCTATGAAATGTTGTACTTTCTGAAATATATAAACGTAATAATTCAAAAAGGCTGCGACTTAAATATATCAAATCTAAATTTGATTTTTGATTATACATGCACTTTTGTATCAAATTTTTGTTTTAATCAGCTGACAAAAACGTGTCTAAAACACAAATTCGATTTTTGGGTACTATTAACCCTACCAGGGATCATTCACCAAAAAACTTGCCAAGAATGGCAGGTGAATTTACAAAAAATATTAAATATGCATCAAAAGTTAATATTTTGTAGGTATTGTACACCAATGCCATGTATGTTGCCTGGATTGGAAAGTTTATTAGAGTGTATATGAGAAATTTTAGGGAGATTATTTACACTGGTTATGTATGTTAATCTTTACTCCCTATGCTCTTTATATTTCTGTACTGTTAATCATAAATGTCTCTTTAATGAAAAATTTTATTTTTCAGTATGTTGATGATACGGTATTAAATACATCTAGTCAAGGTACTGATAACTTGCAGTAAGTCATTATTTTTCGTATTATCATTTTTTGTTCGAAATCCGATATATAATTATGTTTCTTTGTTTTTTAATGATTGAAAATATATGTAATGGTAGCTGATAATCAGCCCTTTTTTTTTTTTTCCTTCTTCAGAAACAGCAATGTGACATTAACTTCATCTGCTCAAGATACTGATAACTTGCAGTAAGTAATAATTTTTTATTATCATTTTTAATCGAAATCTAATATACAGTTGTGCATCTTTGATTTTTTAATGATAGAAAATATATTTTTTGCTAGCTGATACTCAATACTTTTTTTTTTCTTTCCAGAAATAGCAATGAGGGCAATGAAGAACTATCAAATATCCTTTGATATTTTTCATATTTTAAATTCATCATATCTGTATTTTATCATGTATTTACTTTATTTTGAATATTGGCATTATATAGGAGGTCCACTCTAATATGGCCTATTAGTTAAAATTAGAATTATGCTTTAGACTTAGAATATTTTAGCGATAGACATATAAACCCAATTAGGAAAAGACTCCAAATGTCCCCAAAACTCATATTTTATGACATTTGAATCAATAAATATATTGCTAAAAAAATTATGATGCCTAAATTTTCTATAATTTCCAATCCTATTAGTTATGATTAGCTCATATATTATATTTGTTATATTTAGCTCTATTCCTTACATTTAGCTCCTCCATTACCAAAACTGGTGCAGATATGAAGCTTTTGAATTTTATTGTTAGGCCAATAAATACCATTGTTAGGCCAATAAATACCACCTCAAGCAAATCCCATTATATTTCTTAAGATGGCCATTGGTATTTAAAATTAATAATTAATGGTAATAATAATATGGTGATGTTTAAAATTTCATAACTTGATCAGTTTTGACTGTAGAAGCATAAAACTTCCTTTTATTGTTGTTGTAGTTGTTTGTGTCAAGTATATATTACTAAATATTACTAGTAATAGGAAAGAGAGACACCATATCAGAATGAGATATAAAAAATATTCAAACAGTAGAACATATAATTCTTTGCATCATTTGAAGCAATTTGAATTGTATGACTAATCATAATGGTTTAGATATTAGCTATTGGGACATGAATAAAGTGTCGATTTAATTTCTTTAAAAGGATATTAATCTTATATATTTGTAATTATAATCTTTTTCCTTGCATGCTTATATTTTTTAGGTTTCAGTACTTTACAGAATTAAAATTCCATTATTATATACTTTTTTTTTTTGTATTTGACACATATTTTATCAATGTTAATGCATCCAACAAATTGTTCTGTAATCCTAATGATGCCTTTTTAAATCTTATTTAGTAAATATTAGAATATTCTGTTTACTTTTATTTTCTAAATATGAAATTATCTATCTACAAAAAATTAATTTATTTGAAACTGATTATGACACACATGATTAAAACATGAAAAATAATGCAGAATTTAAAAGGAATAATTTTGCTGTTTCACTATTGTGTTAATGTCTACTTCACAATTTATAATTAGTTATGATACAATGCATGTTTTATGTGCTAAAGTAACTTGAGTTATTTGTGAGCTGTGATTCTTCAATAATTTTAAGAATTTTGTTTATTTTTGAAATTTATTTTTACTTTCTCGTATACATATCTCGTATACTGGCATAAAAAATTTATTAGAGAGTATGCGAAAGTTTTGGGAAGACAACTCCAGCTGGTTTATGTGACTGTTTATTGTGTAGTTAAAATAAAACAATCTTAATTTTAATTAACCAAAAAGAATAGCTAAAATTTTATTCATTGTTATTCATAAATATTTTGTATATTCTGCATTATAAAAGAAAAATATGAGTTATTTTAATATAACTACAGCAAGTTGTATATTTTTCTTAACATTTTAAACATTGTGATAAGTTATTAGAGGAAAATGAAACTTTGAAGAATGCAAATATGGAGCTAAAAGAAAAAATCAACCTTCAAGAAAAGTAAAGGCTCTTTTTTTTTCGTTATTTTTAAACATTTATGTTATTATATTAAAACTTATATGATATTTTAATATCTTGACCAAGACTGACTGAATAAGAGAGTAGAGTAACAAAATAATTCTTTTATTTACAGCCCTATATATTTACAAAGAATGACTTATCATCTAGGTTAATATTATTTACAAAAATCAAATAACAGTTCAATCGCAAAATATTTCCTCTATCAAATCAGAGAATAGGTCACCAAAAAATCGCTAACAGGCTTTTAGCTATAAATGGCTACTCTAGGGTAGCTCTAGAAATCCACCGATCTTCATCAGGGGGATCCTAACACAGAATCTGAATCACATTGAGCTTCGCAAAAATCCAGGAATAACTTTTCTGTACTTCAAACTTTCCTTCGAAGACCTTCGCTTCTTTTTCTCTGGAAAAAACTGCATTTTATATTTATCAGATATTCGCCTCCGGTTTCTCATTGGTGAACTTGAATTTCCTATCACTCAAAAGCTGCTTAGCAACGCTTCTTCAATCTTCTAAACCTAACTATAGGAGTGTCTGTTAAGGAATCATCTTTGTAGTTGACTGCCTCTTGAGTACATGTCAATTACAAGCCATTCGCAGCTAACACTGGTTGAAGTGCACTTGGAATTGACATTTAATGATAATGATTGTTGGTGATTGATTGGTTCTTGATGACATGAGGAGTCTCTTCATAACAGAAAAAAAAAATTAGTATCTGGATGTTTTGACATACCTCTCTCTTGAATCATGATCTATTTGAAATGATGGGATACACATCTGTTTTTCTACACATGGTTATAGAACAATTGACCAGACATAATGACTGTCCTAGTAACAAGGATCCACATTTGGAGATCTGTATTCACTCAACTATGTGTGGAAAAGTGCTAGTCAGTGCATCTGATTTGGATGCCTTTAACTATGTGAGAGAAAAGGGGAAATGTTATGATATTTTTTCTTTTTCCAAAACTGTGTACAAAAAAGTTGCATCTTCTTTAAATTGAATTATGAATATAATAACAAAATTTTTTAATCCCATGTTTTGAGAGGAGAGAGCAATACTTTTAAAGTAAATTTTTCAATATGGATTAGTTATTCAAAATTTTGTTATAAATTGAGAAAATGTAAATTAGTTATTTGTTCTGATATAAATTAATTTTAAATTCAATTGCAATGAATTATCACAAGTAGATACGTTCAAATTTTATTTAATTTTGAAATATATGGCTTCACCTCTAATATTTGTGTTTTGTTAAAAAATAACATAAAGGAACTAATTTAATTTTCAAATATCATAACATACTATATAATCCAAACATCTTCTACTTTTAATATATAATTTCCTTCGCTACTACATATTTCATAGTACTTATATAATCCAAAATCATTATCAAAGGTTTTTAATGCATGGAATATTTTCTTTTTGAAAAAATGTTGAGGGTATTTATTTGCAAAGAAAGTATTCTGTTTTTCCGAATATTAATAACAAATTTGTAAGATAATAGAGCTAAATCTCTGTCTAATAGCAAGTAAAAATATTTTTTTTATGTATAAATAAATATTTACAAACAAGAAATTTAATATAATTTTTTAATAGTTTTATGTGCTTCAAAATAAAAAAGAAAGAAAAACATATAGGAACTTTATGTCTTTAGTTTTATTAAGCATCGAGAATTTAATTTTATTTTCTGTAGAAGTATCTCTCTGACTAGTATCATTGTGAATCAAGTTTTGATCCAAGTTTTTTATTAATAAATTGAGTTTAAAAATCAGATTGCATCAAATATAAGTACAAATAAATAAAATTTTAATATGTAAGCGTAAAGATACTGAAACTTTAAACATGTATTTTGGTGAGATAGTTAATGATATTAACTGGTAACTTCTTATATTCTAAAAGATGTTTTTTACTAATGAAACAATTGCTGGCTCTTGTTAAATTGTAATGACATGGAAAGATTTTGTTATCCCCATATTTAACAAAACTAATAAAATAAATGAAATTGACATTATATGATTAACATAATTTTAAAAATTTATGAAATCTGTTAATTTTATTTCAAATAATTATTTTAGTAATGTTGTTAATTTTTGTATTCAGTTTTGCATCAAAGTCACTATTACATTCTCAAACAACCACTTGTTGACTAAAGGATGCTGTCAGTAAAGTAATCATTCTTAAAAAAAAAAATTTTTTTTTAATAAATGCTGCATTTGAATTGGGAAATATTTTACTATTTGAAACTAATTTTTGACTTTTAGTTACTGGAAAGATAATAATTACACTGAATATTTGTATTGTCAGAATCTTAATATTTCAATTTTACGATCTTCATGACTTCCATTTTTTTAAGGAAAATTATTTTTACATTCTTTGCTCTAATACATATACCATGTTCCTTTAATTGTTATTATTATTATTTGCTTGTTTGTTCTTTTTTTCCTCAAGAAACATTTGAAATTTGTGTTATATTTGTACCTATTAGAAATTATATTTAGAAAAGTGCTATAGAATCCATAGACAAATACCTTGGTCATTAAAAAGTTACAGTTGTACACAAAATTTTGTAAATTACTGCATACAATATATAATTTGGAATCTTTATGTGAATAACTAATGCAAAATTTTGATAATTATGCCAAAATTTCATTAGCAGTGTCAAAATTGTTTTGTTGAAATTATTACCATTCCTGGTGATTTTTTTAGCTTAAATTTGGCTTCCCCTTCCTCTCTGAAAAAATGACTTCAACATTTACTCATTAATTGTTTACGAGTTAAAATGCAAAAGCTGTTTATGCTTTTTTTTTTACAATTTTGTTGTAATATATATCAAGTTTTACATAACACTCCTTCATGTTAAATGTTTTGTTACAGTGTTTAACTATAATTTCTTATCTTAATTTCTTTGATTTTAATACTTCTTTTGGACTTCAAGCAGGCTGAAGAATTTATTTAAAAATAAAAGATCTTAGAAGCATTTGTAAATGTGCATCATTGTTCATTTACACTTCCAGACTTTTTTTGCACATTTTTGTATTTTTATACCATTTACTTTTCATAATCATACTTAATCTATATTTAAGATTACTAATTCTGTAGATTTTAATTCTCTGATATATAATTAGAATTTTTAAAAAATTCTACTTTGGTAAAAAAAAAAAACAAAAAAAACAGATTCTATCTAGTATTTATTTACAAATGTTATTTTGAATTATAGAAAGCTATGCAATATTTGGTGACAATTGAAAACCTGAGCTGATGAATGAAAAAATAAAAAAAATTTATACCAAACGAATTCTTACATACATCTTCGCCAGAAAATATGAAATAAACTTGCATTAATTTTGCATGCATTTCACATGCATATCTTTTCACAATTTTTCTCACATGCAAATTAACTAAACTAAAGCACTTCTAAGGAGACTTAATTTAAGGTTCAAAAATGTGTTATTAGTATATGTGTAGTTAAAATTAGATATCAAATTAATGTGAGTTTTTGCATTTGTTATAAAAGTGTAATATGGGAAATTTGTTTTCAACCATGAAAAAAATTTCTACATTCTTTATAAATATCTGTCATGTATTATTAAACATTTCTTGTAAATTTTTCAACTCTTATTATCTCATTAATAAAATAATTTCACTTTTTCAGGTTAATTGTGCCTTATGAAGAACAGGTTTCTCATTATGAAACAAGTATTTTAAATGCTAATATGGTAAGGTTGATTTATTTCACATTTTTACAAGTACTAAAACAAGAAATTATGTTGTAAATTATCTATGGAAAAACATTTTCTTTGCTCAGAAATTCACTTTTCTTTTAAAGCTAATGAATAATATATTCTTTATATATGACTTTGTTCTTTGGTAGTCATCTTTTTTTTCATTCAGAAATAATTTTAAGCATTAAATTATTATTTATTTTAATAATTTTTTTCCTTTTTCTCTTGATTACACCTCTTAAGACAATATTCTATATGGAACATGTTTCAAAAATTGAATGCTTTTAACAAAATAAAAATAAAAAATTACCCAATTTATGTATGATTATGGAGTTTTGACATTTATAAAAATTGAAGACAAAAAAAAAAGCAAATATTATTTTTTTAAAATTTTGCTGTTTAGTTCCACAATAGCAGTGTTTTTTAAAGCTTATTTTATTAAATTTGATATTCCATTTTTTATTAACCTTTTTAAATCTTGTTAATCTTTTCCTAATTATGGTGCATTAAAATACTAGTTTAAACACTCTCTGAATTGTTGTAGTTGTTTATTCATTGACCACATAGTTTTTCAGCTCTTTGCTCTAGATGCCAATGATTATTTAACCAATAAACTTATTTCTACCCCATTATAATTTTTTAATTAAAAGTTTTGTTTTTAAGAAATAATCTAAGCATTGAATTTCTTATCATAAATAATGTCTCGGATATTACCGAAGTTTAAAGCACTTACTAATAAATTTGGGTTAAAAAAATTTTAAATTATGATAATATCCTATATTTATAATCCTATCTTTTAATGTTTTCCCTTTGATTAGATCTTTTTTAAATCTATTCTCTCATTTTTTTAGATATCGCTTTGTCTCTCTCTCTTTTTAGATATACTTTCAAGATGTCTCTTTTGTATTATTATTCCACTATTTCTTTAAAATATGTAAAATAAGAGTGAAACTGTATTTATATACTGTATGAATTACGAAATTGTTTTTAATTCTAACTTTTCTTTATGATTCCTTATTTTAAAAATTTCCGCTTCGGCCCTATTAGATATTGCTCTTCTCAATTTCAGAGACTTAAAGGTTATATTCTACAAACTGTGATACTTTAATTTTAGAACATTAATCAATTAAAGAAGAAGATTGAAACAGATGAAAGAGATATTTCTATTTTGGAATTACAAGTGCAGATGCTTAAGGTAAAGAAGATAAAGTTCAGAAATCCTTTTAGTAAAAGTTCTTGAGTTTGTATTCTTGGCTAAAATAGTTAACTAATGCCAGTATTTAATGAATATTTTATGATTGCAAAACTTACATGAATAACAG
>JAPMOR010031143.1:0-33141 GCA_026543865.1 Argiope aurantia | reverse complement strand
ATAAAAAATTGGCAACATGTAAAATATCGTTTGATGCACAAAAAATGTTTAGAATAATTAATTTTATTTTTTTTTTGTAGTTCTAAAGATTTTGAAAAATATGTTGCTTGGAGAGCTCGTAGCTCAAGTAACAAATAAACAACGTATATTTCTTTTTTAATCCAGTGTTTTTATTTGCACAGCATTTGAAAAGTTAATATCCTGTTTTTTATATTCTAGTAATTTCTATTTGTTACAAATATGTCTTGTACAAAATTATTCTAAATTACAAACTTTTGAAGTGGTAAGAAACATAAAATTTAGCCACTGACACATAGAAAAATATGACTGGGAATTAATCAGATAAGTTACAGGATTCTGCACTTGATAATCTTATATTACAAAATTACAAATTTTATAAATTTAATAAATATTTTGATCTTTAACAAATTTTTAGGAATTTTTCACACACATAAATGCTTGTTACACCCCACCCAAACCATTTTGATCAATAATGACTGCAGACTTTTTATTTGTAAACACATTTAATAATTTAATATCAAAATTATTGAAAAATATATAATCCATATTTTTACTCATATTCCGTACCAAACATCACATCTCGTCAAATTAAAATTCAATTAAGAATAATCAACTTATTGATAATTAAGTTCTCAAAATATTAAAAATTTTTACTGTCGGTGGAAGCAAAACATTATAGAAAATTTTAGGATTCTATGAATCGATCAGAAAATTCCATCTTTACAAATATGAACAAAGCGAATAATAATAAAAATGAAATAAATATGCACCATTCTGTTAAAAAAAAGTCAACTAAAAATTTCGAATTAAATGTATAAGATTAGAAAGAATTGAGTGAATGAATCATCGTCAAGAATATTTCTAGAATTCTCTTATTTTCAGCGAATATTTTTTTACATTCTTTACGTTGAATTCTTCTTAAAAACAGACTAAAACCATTCTAATGAAGTCACTTTCCTTATCATTAAGACGGAATAGCAAATAATTCTTTCCGGAAGTTACCATGTTTGTTAGAAGAAGGGAGATATTTTTTTCTTCCCCTTTTAAAGGATGAAAAATTGGCTTTCATTGAAAAAAAATCTTAATGTGTGGTTTAAGTTCTTTCAAAAGTAAATTTATTTTTATTCTATTTAAAAATGCCGGATGAAATATTATTCTGCTGGCAAAATGGAATACAAACTGTATGATTAAATATATATATATATATATATATATCGATGCATAAATAGTGCCTTGCGGGCTAGATGTGAAATTTATTTTGAAAGAATGGGTAATATCTCAATAAAAACAGGAATCGAATAGGAAAATAATATCATTTTTTATCGCACTACCTTAATTTATAAATAAGTTCGGGAAAAGAATTTTTTTTTTTTAATTCTTCATGACTTTTTTTAGCTATATTTTTCAATAAGGATTGCTTTTCAAAGTTAAAATATCAAAATAAAACTTAACTTGAAAATTTCTTTCCGTCCCCAATAAAGAAGTACTAAATTAAAATTCCTTAGAGTAAGAGTTTCTTTTCAATTAAAGATGAGTTCACTTAATTAGTTATTTACTTAAGCATTCCACTACTTAAATGGTTTCATTAAAATGAAAAATATTCTTTAGATACGCAATTTTAAAAAGGAATAAATGTTGAAACACTGTTATAAAATTTTGATAAGATAATTGAAAGAAAAAAATGATAAATATGCACAAAGTATGAAATGTAAATCCAGTATGTATGAAAAAAATTTACATTTTTTAATACTGACACCATTACAATGCATTTATAAGTTAGTCTTATAGACAACATTTAAAAATAACAGATTTCTGTAAAATGTGAATGTGATAAAACAAAAAATGTATAATTTCATAAGTAAATATTTGAGCTGCCAAATATTCTATTTTTTAAAACCTGATAAATAGTAATGAAATAATAAGATTCAATTCATTTAAATTTTAAAAAGTAAAATTGAATGGTATTAATTTTTTTCACATTCTTTGAATAAAAGCATCGCTATTAGTCTGGTCATGAAACATCAAGTATACGAAACTAGAATAGATTTTCTTTTTGTAATTTATTGGATATTGCAGTTCTAAATAGCAATAGTCTAAAATTTTTGAATAAATAAACGAATAACTAGTTGCAATAAGTTTAAAATTATACCACAAGTTGAAATGAATGATATTCTTTCAATTCCAATCTGTGGAATACATAATATAGCCAATTATCCCACATTTATAATTCCTATTATTATGCCTAATAATTTATTAATAAATAATAAAGAGATAAGATTCAGAATGCACACACATGAAATGAATGCATGAAAACACATAAAACAATGGTCGAAGAGGAGAAACGTCTAATTAATTTTGCCGCATTAGTATTTCATAGCAGTTTTAGCAGAGTTATTAAAATACCCAAAACATAGATATAAATCGTGTATGTTATTGTGTGTGGGTTTTTTATATTGCATTGTTTGATTAACACTTTCTTTCGGAAGGATTTTGTCATTGTGCCCAGGATGCCGAAATTTACAAATTATTTCTCACACAACTGCACAATTGTGTCTTTCTCATCATAATTGAAGAAGAAAGTGATTTTCTTCATATAAAAGCGAAGCCTTATTTTTTGATAATATAATAAATACGACTTTTATTGAATTTCTTCAGTGAGGCTTTAATTAATTTCCTTACATACAGGAAGATTAATATATCTGCAATAAATGTTTTAGAAAATGCATTCATATCCTCTCTGTAAACTTCTGAACTATTGTTTATCATTAATTTGTATAAAATTAAATAGAGGTAAAAAATTGTTGGCGGGATACATTATACAGTAACTGATCCAAAGTGATAGACTTGTGGCGCATTTGTTATAAGCGAGGATAGAACCTGGGACCTTGTAGTTCGCAGCCCAGTAACATGACCACGATACAAAAGCATTGCTCGGGTAGCGTAGTTGTTAACTGGCTTATAAGCTTTCACCACAGATTCTCCCTCCAGTGAGTCGGAGGTCAGACGAACGATATGGTTGTTGAGTGGTGATGTATTAGCTGTTGATTCTAATGCGCCTGTACCCATTTGAGTAGCGCCAAGCGTTATGGCGAGCGTGTGTGTGTGAGCGGTTGCTGATGCTGTTGCTGTGTCAAGTGAGTCTGACGACTTTTGGGTTGCTGCGGCCTTTTTGTGTCGCTGCGTCAAGTGAGTTTGACGACTTTGGTTAGGAGTAGATGGCGCCACAACAGCTTTACGAAGGTTGAAGCTTCATCGTCCTAGGTCACCAATGTGGCGGTTTGGTATGGGTGAGGATAGATCCTTGGACCTTGTAGTTCACTGCCCAGTAACATGGCCACGATACAAAAGCAATTGCTCTGCTAGCGTAGTTGTTAACTGGCTTATAAGTCTTCACAGCAGACTAAATATTAATCATCTATTTCCAGAAAAACTCTTCTAATGAAAACAATGTAGGACCTACTATTTGCAAAATACAATAGTGTTTTGATTTGCTTAAATCTACGCTTCATTTCACAAGAGCATTTTAACCTTTCTCTATTAACCGTCTGCTTTACGAAATGAACAATGAATACGTTCTTCTCTATTTATTATAGCTCTCAAATTATTTTTTGAAAGAAATACTAATAAAAAAAATTAAGGCTGACATTAAGAAACGCAGGCTACCAAAAGATTTCGGAGAATTACTTTTTAACTGTAACTTTGAACAAAAAGAAAGTGTAATTATAATTTTATTTTCGGGATATTCATTCCCATGTTCATTTCTCTCTATCTTTCCCACTGTGTAATTGACACAAGTGAGTAATAATATTTATAAAAACAAGTCAAAACAGCAAAAATGCTGGAGATTCTGTCAATATTGGTAGTAACGGAAAAACAATGGGACATAAAAATATTTTAACCAATAAGAATGGTCACGCCAAAACTTTCTCGCAAACTGTCTAATAAAAGTGTTACCCCAAAGAACGCCTTGCATGGCATTTGCATACCATAGTTACGAAATATTAACATTTTACGTGAGTTTCTTATTTATTCTGAATCCTTGCATGATCTTAGGCGATTGTTTGTCGCGATTAATACCTGGCATGCTGTAAGTAGTTTCCAAAAATCAAATTTGTGTTTTAGACATGTTTTTTCAAACCGTTTCAAACCAAAATTTAAAACAGAACTACAATTATAGTCATAAACTCACATACCGAATTCGATGTATTTTGATGTATTTGTTTATTTGAATTATCGTGTTTATAAGTTACTTAAAATATGGACAATTAGATCATCAACCCCTTGTTTATGGCTCAAAACAGGATAGGTGTCGGCAACATAGATATTAAATTTGCATACCGATATTGTTCATCTAGTTCTCTCCGTTTTGCAGTTATCGTATTAACTTTTCATCGAACCAACAGACTTCTTATGAACGGATTTTGTCTCAAAATTTGATAGAAATTCTTCAAATTTGGTTTAAAACCCTTTTTCGAAATTTTATCCATAAATCGCAAAGTGCTTATGAGTTACCTTTGTCACAGATACACGGATGGGCAGACATTTTCCAAAAATATGTATTTCGAACTCAGGAAGGTCTGAGACGTGGCGATTCGTCAAAATCTCTAGTTCGAATCTTTTTTTAGTTATTACAATATTTTCTCGTTACTACATGTATATGATTCTAAGAAGATGTGGAAGACAAGCAAACAAAATAACTACAACGCATACTCGGGGAGGGAGAACAGTGAAAATGATCATCAGGAATTCAGAAAATATTGTCACTATGATGAGGCATTTTTTTAGTGTTTGAGTTTGAATCATCTTTATTATTCTGAAAATTCATCCGAAAATCATTTAAAAAAAACCTCTTCCCTTATTATTAGCAAAAAGATTACTTCCAGGAATTCACTTATTACAAGAGAAATATTTTTTCCTCATTAAATTGAAGTGGAAAAGGTAAATAATAATATATGATTTTAAATGTTCAATTAAATATATTTTGATTTTAACGAGGCTGAAGATGCAAACATTGTGCCATGAGAAATACCACAGAGATATATTGGAGCTAATTACAGAATTTATTTTAAACTAGTCTGAGTGGTCTCCCCAAACCTATCTCGCATACTCTCTAATAAAGGTTTATCCCAGAGAACGCCTTGCTTGGCACGGGGTTACAATAGTTACGAAATATTAACCTTTCTCTCGAGTTTAGTCTTTTTACTGAATCTATCGTCTGAGCCTTGGCGAGTAATTTGGGATTAAACCGATTGAAAGAAAAAATTGTTAAAATACTAAACTTGTAGTCACAAAATCACATACCAAATTTAACATACTTAGACCATTGCGTTTTTGAGTTATCGAGTTTACATGCTTCAAAAGTGCAGGCAGAAAGACTCCCCGCCTTTTGTTGAGTTTGGCTCATAATTTGATAGGTATTTACACTACAGAGATGTTAAATCAGTGGAACAAATTTTATCTAACTAACTTGCTTCGTGTATTTCGTGTTAAGCCCGTATTCTATCGTTGTCACAGGTAGAAGGACAAAGATTTTTCAAAAATGTGTTTTTCGAAAAAGACAGGGAGTTCTAAAACTAGGAGTTTGGTGAAGCCTTGAGTTCAGATTTTTTGATCAATATTTTCTCTTCGTATATGAAGTAAAAATGGAAATTTTAACAAGGAGGAATGGAAATGAAAACATTCTCTCTTTTTTCATTGAATTGCTTCGATTAATAATTTTTTTTATTGGTCTCGTTCTCACAAGTAGTTAGACGTAGGATATTATTTGATAAATCAATCCTTATAAGAGGCGGGGCTGAATAAGAATACAAAATTAGCCCTTCAAAATAATTTTTTACAATATATTCAAGATGTGTAGACAGAAACAAAAGGCGTCCAGTTTAACTCAATCGAATTCATCATAACTCTTCTTTTCCTGCAGCGGTATTACAATCACAACAGCTTCACTTTCTGGCCGAATGATAGCTGCCAACTCTAAAGCATACATTAATTCTCCATTTTTAAAACTCTCTGTCAAGTTTCTGTGAAAACGTGCTGACAATAATGTTCCAAGCAACAGAGCAACGTTTATTCCTTAAAACAAACAGAAGAGTCTATTTGAAGATCTCGGTTCTTTTTTTCATCATCGTGACTTTACTTTCCCCAGTCTTCAACCGAGTTCATTAAAGTTTACCAGAGAAGGGATCTGTTGAATGTTTCAAGAAATGCAGTTTATTCTGATGCTTGTCGTAGTTGTTTTGGTCTGGTATTAGCTTTTTCTTCTGTAACCTGATCATTCACTCTTACTTTCTGTAATTTCTCTGAAAGCCGGTTCTTCTCTTTACTTATGTTCCAGGATTCGGATTCCTTTCCAATAAAAGGCTATTTTGCTGTGCGGCAATTCAGGAGTTTCCTTTAAAAATGAATTTTTCTAGAATCTATATGAATAAAATATAGATGATTACATATTTTTCAATGCAGTTAAAGAATGTTACCTTCCTAACCTGGAAATTATGCTCAGCATATTAGATTCTATAAGAAAAAATTTAAATTTCTTTCGACTAGGATTTGCTACACATATCATGACAATCTAGTTCTAATATAATAACAAAATCAATGCGCACATTATCATTAGCAATGCCAATAATTAAATTAGAAAAACAAATAACATCTTTTATTTTTAATGCGTATTTCTAGTTCCCTGTAAACAACAAAAAAAAGTTTTTTTTTTTAATCTACAACTTTAGAAATTTTCTTAGAAGTGAATTAGTAATTAGGAATTTCTAGGTAAAAAAAAAGCGAGAGAAAGAGCTACCTAATTAATCAAAAAAATAATTTGGAGTGTGAAAATATGTACATCGGGGCGATTTTTTGTGAAATCTTAATTTATTAGATTTGATTTGATTTGATTATTTTTTCTGGCGCAAGGGCCAATACTGGCCAAGCTGTGACAAACTCGAGTTAACTTAAAATACAAAAAATATACTTATTACAGTAAGGGAATGTAAAGTTAAAATAACAAAGTGAAAATAGAATGTTAGATATCATGCATGAAATTGATGTCAAGTAAAAATGAAAATACATTAATATGGAAAGGTTCGCCAATTATATCTTTCTAATTTGGATAATCACTGCCGAAATATTTTACTCTTAGAAAGCGGTATCTAGGGATTCACATACGATATGCCGAACTGAAATTATAGTATTACATTTTGCACAAATTGGAGCTGTGTCTGAATGAAGTAAATGTTTGTGAGTAAAATGAGTATGACTTATGCGAAGCCTTGTTAACACAACACTCATTCTACAGCTGAGATAATCATTCTTAAACCCAGAAATAAATGGTTGGATGGAATGCAATTTATTATCAAGTTGCGAGTCCCAAGTACTCTGCCATATACGAAGCGAACATTGCTTTAAAATTTTATCTAAGTCTTGAAACGGAACAAAGGTTTCTTCATTTGAATGAGCTGTTTTTGCGGCAAAATCAGCTTGATCGTCCCCAGGGATACCAACGTGTCCAGGAATCCAACAAAATAGAATATTAAAATTACGATCCAGCAATTTAAAATATAGTTTTACTGTACTGAGCACCAAAGGAGGGCTTTGTCTGGATGAGTTCAAAATTGCTCCAATTGAACTTTTTAAATCGGTATATATGATCCAATATTTCTTTGATAATAGTCTTATCGCTCTTAAAGCAGTGTAGATGGCAAAAATCTCCGAGGTAAAAATAGAACAAAGTTTGTTTAGCTTCCTGGAAAGTACAATGTGGTCAAATATTACAGCTGAGCCAACATTGTCACCGATTTTGGAACCATCTGTAAAGGCAGTGCCGTATTTTTCAAACAATTGCCTATGATCACAAAAAATTTGTATGTAAACAGATGGTGCAGTTGTAGATTTTGGCAGCTTATTAAAATCATCGACAGTAAGAATGCTTTTGCATGTCCAAGGGGGAACTTCGTCTTCTTTAGTTAAAATGTCAATTTTCTTTAGGATAAAACTATCTAAAAGAGGGATGATTTTAAAACCAAATGATGGAATAAATGAAATATTTTTCTCGTATAACTCTCCATAAACCGGATTCACGATTCTGTCATATAAAGGATGTGATGGATGCTGATTTATTTTTAAAAAGTACTTGAGAGAAAATAGAAAATCTCTGGCGTCGTAATTGTAAACCCGGTTTTTTAGTTATTATATATACGCTTTGAATAGGAGAAGTTCTAAAAGCCCCTGATACAAGTCGGTGCCCCTGATGATGTATTGCGTCAAGCTGCTGCAGAATAGATTTTGCTTCCAAGTCGTAAATCACGCTACCATAGTCTAGATTTGATAAAATCACACTTTTGTAAATTTTTAATAGAGTTGAAGTATTGCAGCCCCACGTTGTATTTGACAAAACTTTAAGAATATTTAAAGACTGAGCACATTTTTTCTTTAGATGAAGAATATGAGAACGGAATGTTCGTTTAGAATCAAATAGAAGGCCTAAAAATTTAACTACCGACACAACGGGAATGGTTGTGCCTCTTAACTGAACTTCTGGGTCGGGTTGCAAGCCACGAACTCGACAAAAATGAGTGCATTTTGTTTTTTGAGTTGAAAGAACGAAGCCATTTTTATCAGACCATTCGTTATAGATTTGACAGCAGCTTGCAATTGACGTTCAATAAAGGGTATGTGAGTACTTGAGCAATGGATTTGAAAATCGTCGACAAATAATGACCCATGAACATATGGTGGAAGTTTTTCCATAATTCCATTCATTTTAATAATAAATAAAGCAACACTTAAAATACCACGTTGCGGTACCCCTTCATTTTGAATAAAATCATCAGATAAAACATCATTAATACGAACGTTAAAAATTCTTTTCTGAAGAAATTTTTGAATAAAAATTGGCGATTTTCCACGAAAACCCATATTATGTAAATCTTTTAAAATTCCATGCCGCCAAGTACGATCATATGCTTTCTTCATGCCAAAAAAAAATAGATACTAGATGTTTTTTGTAATGAAGGCTTACCTGATGGTCGTTTCCAAGATTAGTATGTTATCTAAAGTACTACAACCATGTCAGAATCCACTCTGAAATTTAGAGAGCAGTTTCTTATCTTCTAGAACACGGATTGATCTAGCATTGATCATTCTTTCCAGAATTTTACACAGGCAACTGGTAAGGGTTACAGGTCTGTAGCTCGATGGAAGCTCTGGATCTTTACCAGGTTGCTCGATTCCAGGACATTGGGAAAACATGCTCATTCCATATTCTATTGAATAAAATTAGCAGCGAATTTAATGAATTGGAACTCAAATTTTTTATCATGTCATGATGAATGCCATCAGGTCCAGGTGCTGTAGGATGCGAGTTCTGCAATGCTCGCTTAAGTTCATCAAGCTGAAAATCGGCATTATAAGCATATGATGCTAAGGTATTAAAATCGATTTTTCGTTTTTCTTGTTGTTTTTATAGGTAATAAAACTTTGAGGATACGATTCTTCACTGGCTGCATTAGCAAAAGCCGTACATAATGTATTCGCAATATCTTTTGTATCAGTGATGGAATTTCCATTGCTGTGTAAGAATGAAAGTTTCTGATATGATTTATTGTTCCCTAAAATTTTCCTAACTTTTTCCCACATGCGCTTGGAAGACAGATGTTCGTGGATGGAGCTAACATATTTTTGGAAGGAGTTATACTGACTCTGTCGGCTAATTCTTCTAAAAAATGATTTATATTTTTTAAAGGCAATAAATTTTGGGGTGGTAGGATTTCTTCTGAATTTCTCCCAAGCCTTTCTTTGTGCCTTTTTTAGCAGCAGCGCATTTTTCATTCCATCAGGGTTTGTAAAACCTTGGCAAATTTCCAGAGTATTTCGGAATGGCTATTTCTGCATCTTTTATCAAGCATTTTGTTATCGAATCTACTACATTATCAATATTTGGCTGTTTTACTATATCTTCTGTAAGTTAGGAATGAGACCTAAAAGGTTGCCAGTTGGCTTTGTCAAAGATAAAATGCACAGTTCTTCTGGGAAGGCTAACATCAGATTTTGAATATTTTACAATAATAGGAAAATGGTCACTATTGAATAGATCGTCTGAATCTGAGAAATCCCAGTGGGGTACAATTGAAGGTGAGAACATGGCAAGATCAATGGTCTGAAAAGTTTTAATTGCCTGATGAAAGTAAGTAACATTTGAATCATTTAAAAGACAAAGAGAATGGTCATCAATGAGTTTTTCGATCTATCGACCTCTTGCATTTGTATCTGTGCTACCTCAAAGCGTATTATGCCCATTAAAATCTCCAAGAATAATAAAGGGAACTGGTAACTGTTTGATAAGATCATCAAGATCTTTCTGGTGAATGGTGTCATTAGGCGGAAGGTATGCAAAGCAGACGGTAATTGAAGATTTTATCTGAATTTGTACAGATACAGCCTGAAGTGGAGAAGAAATATCAATATTCTCGGAACGAAAACAGCTGGGTATGAAAGTGGCGACACCTCCAGAATTTTGTAAATAATCTTTTCTATTTATTTTATAATTTTTTATTCTCACATCAGTCATAGGGTTGAGATGTGTTTCTTGGATCCCTAAGCAAACTGGTTGATATTCATTCAAAATAGATTTGATATCATCAGAATGGGTGCGGTAGCTATTACAGTTCCAAGAGATTAAATGAATAGCCATTATTTGGGTTTTTTAAAAAAATTTGATTTAAAATGTTCGGATGTCATGCGAGTAGAATCAGAATTAACTATGTCCTCATCCATGCTACTTATAGAATCGTCTGATGGATGAATTTACAGTTCTTCCTTTTCCTCGATTTGATGTTTTTTATTTTCTTTTTCAAGATGTTGATGAGCTTTTACTTTATTCAAAATCTTTTTCCGCTTAACGTTTTTAGAAGGCTGGGAGGAATTTTCTTCATACGATCTTTTTATCTCAAGAAGTGCGAGCCAATCACTTCTTTTTACTGTTACAGTATCTGGGTTGGTATTTGCAGGTGTTACAGGATTATTAACAGTCGGGTTAGATATTGGTTACGAATTTCTTTCAGTTGTTGAATTTAATGCAGCATAATACGAGAGACCTGGTTTGGGTGTTCTGTCTGTTACTATTTTGGAAGTTTTTGCCTTAAATTTTTTTATTAATTTAAATTATAATTAACTGAAATTAGTAATTTTTAATTAATTGGGTAAGATCGCTTAGATTTGGGCATTATTATTCCTCAAATTATACATGCGGTAGGTTTAATAGCTGTCAGTCAAAGGATCCGTTCTTTGGACCGCCCCGACACATACACATATTTGTCTTTATTATTAGTGGAGACTCTGAGAGTTGTTTATATTTCAGAAATATTCCGCAATTTTTGAAATATTAGAATATATAAAAATATGTTATGCTTTTTAAGAGCAGAGAAAAGTTTAAAATAATTGAAAAAATTATTTTAAACTTTTATGCATGTAGAAAATATTTTTATGCATGTTTTATTGCTTATATTTAACGGGTAAGGAAGCATTTTGAGAAAAGAATTTTGGGAACAGTAATAAAAATGAAATGTAAAAAAAAGCCGAAATTCCTAAATCTATTCCAAATTCGCATTTCCAAATAAATGTCCTAAATTCCTTTGCCCTAAGTAAAAAAACCAATGCTTTAAAATGACATCTTTAATCCAGTAATATATCTTCAGCGGCAGCAATAAATTTGCAAAAAATAAAAATTGATCAAGCAAAGTAAATATACATCCACTTTTTTTGGAGCAACTCTTGCAGTAGCGGGTTCCAGAAGTAACGATAGGAAATAAATCCCGAAAATCACCTTGCATTAAAATTCCTGATAAGCAATCTGGTATGTCGCCATCTTCTAGAAAAATATATTATGATCGTGGAAGATATCGCAATATTCTTGATTATCATCGCTATCTGCAGTTATAAGAGTGAAATAGAGGCTTCTCTCGAAGTCGCAATGGTAGGTAAATTTAGAAATCAATTTAGAGAAAATGGCTACTGCCCGAATTTTTGAATGGGATTTTTAAGCAGTGCATTTTCAACAATCGATGTTTCATTTTTCGTATTGCAAAAAAAAGGATAAATCGTTCGTGAAAACTTGGAAATACATATAAAAATTTAATTTTAAATGATAACCGAACAGAAGAAATAGGTTTCAAAAGATTTATTTCGGAGTATTTTCATTTTAAGTCATTTTTTTTGTTAAAGTTTTTTTTTAATTTTGCATTAGTAACCATTTTCATAAACACTTCTGAAGATTATTTTGAATTTCTATATAAAGATTAATTTTGCTTCTGCTGAATATTCAATTGAACAAGCAATAAACAAATCTAACTTTTTTTTTCATAACAGGCTGCAACCAATTTTGATGAAAATACCTTCCTCACCTTCTTTCTGGGTGACTTACACTATTGTGAGAAATAATTCTCAAAATAGTGTAACAGTTTACCACAATAATGGGAAAGTATCTTATATTTCCAATTATCTCAAATAAAATATTGCTCTTCTTTTAACATTTGAATGAATCCCACCCAAATAAAATGATATTAAAATAAAAATAACACTAAGATTTCAGAGTATCAACGATTTCAAAATATTTGGATATACAAATCCTGTTCATTGTGGCTGCATAATGAAAATTGGAAAGCCTTTTTTTTTATTATTAAATTGGAAAATTTCATCATCAATCTTAATTTCATTTGTAATAAAGGATGAATGCTTATTTTACTAAAGTAAGATTTTTTAATGATAAAATATTTGTTTAAAAAATTTGTAAGTTGTTATTTTGTAAAGATAATTGCTAACCGAATTATTTTCAATATTAATGTTTCGGTTCAATACTAGAAAGCAACACAAATATTCATTAAATCATTTCAGCGCATGTTCCTTAGCCCAAAGTTAGCTAAATGTTTAAAACTTTTAATTCCTTGCCTCATTTTTTTTTCCTTTAAATTCTAGTTTACAAATTTATTTATCATTATTCTCTCTATCTTTTTTTCCCTTTCAAATAAATGCAGAATTATTATATATTTTCAAAATCTAAATTAAATGTCGGGGTTGGAATATATATAGAAACAGTTTACTAAACATTATTTTTGGCTTAATAGTATTTTTATACATATCAAAAGTATAAATATTTAGCACACTTTAGCACAAAAATACAAATATCTGACATAAATTTGAAAAAATCCTTGGTAAAATACTCCTGACATTTTACCAAGAACTTAATAGAAAAACGAGATATATTCAAGTTTGTATCGCAGATGAAATTGCTTACTAATCAGAACAGCAAAAATTAGATCAACATAAAAATATAGGTTATAAAAATTATAACCTTTGTAACTGGTTTATTTAATGCACTACTTACTATGATGTCCATTTTTCATGCACGTATGTATTACACACTCATGCATACAAACACTATTCTTTATTAATATGCACCAGGTAAAATATATATTACTATAGGCCCTCAACATTTGTAATGTATATTTTTTATATGCAACTTTGTTTTTGACTCCCTTCAAAAAATATTATCGAACAGCACATCGTAATAGACATAAAGTTATATTATTTTATTGCTTTACGCCTATTTTGTTTATTGGGCGGATGAGCATTTCGAATGAAGTCAAATCCTATGATAGCCTTATGCCATTTAAAGCACAAATGTGAGATTATGTCCTAATTATACAACGTTCTTAGGATATTCTAACAACCTATTTAAATATTTGAATTTTTATTCACTATGCAAACTGAACAAATAATTATAAAAATGCTCTTCAGTTTTTATCAATGAAAGAAAGTCATACTTTTAAACAGTTTCGAGAACAACGAAAAAATGGCTCGAATTTTATTACAAATTTAAAAAATATTAATGAAACTAAAGAAATTTTTTTTTAAATTTCGAATAAACAAGTGAATTTAAAAATTATTATCAACAAAATAACTTTTAAAAATTTCAAATCACTATAAAAAGTTTGTTGTGAAGATATTGTGAAAAACCATTAAAAAATTAGTTTAATATTTATTTAATGAAAAATGTTATTTAAGTATTAAAATAGACCTTTCAGTAGACACAGAAACATAAACGCACAATGTACTTTACATATAGTATAGATTAGTAAACACAGTCATTGGTAAAAAATTTACTCAATTTTTAATTTTAAAAAAAAAATTTCGTAAAATACATAAGCAAAATAATTTTTAATATAGGTTTTATACTTTCAGGTTTCATATAAACTTAAGTGTGTTTAAAATTAGCATTTCGTTTATCATAAAACTATAAAATAGAAGTTTAATTTTACAGATAGCCAAAACATATTAATTTTAATAAATAACTATGGCCCGCGGTGGCCTAGTGGTAAGGTCTCGGCTTCAGAACCGGAGGGTTTCAGGTTCGAGAACCGATTCCACCGAAGAACCGTCGTGTAAGGGGGTCTGTTGCACGTTAAATCCGCCCTGACCAAACGTCCTCCCGCTGGTGTGGTGTGGTGTGGTGTGGAGAGGGGGGTGCCAGCTCAGGTGTCGTCCACGTCATCTGACCGCAGTTCAAAATTACGAGGTCCGTCCCAAAATAGCCCAAGTGTTGCTTCAAACGGGACGTTAATATAACTAAACTAAACTTTAATAAATAACTGTAAAAAGTTTTGTGTTTATGTCTTTAAAACTTGTTATAATAAAGCCTATTTAGTCGAATTTTATTTCATTATCTCCGAATCGCAGCGAATAAACTCTCACTGAGAAGATGTTTTACTTCAGCGTGTTTTTATTTATGCAACATCTTGCCAATAATCTGCATTTCTCCATCTCATCAATGCGGTTAATGTAGTTTGCGAAAACTACATTTATCATTAACTTAAATTAAATACTGGAAAATATCGCCTGTATAACTGGGAGGGTGGGTCCTAGCGTTGTTTCGTAACAATGTATGCAAAATCTTGAAATTAAATGTCAAATGCAAGGAGCCCGTTGAATGAGTATGACGTCACCAGTATTGAATCCAGAACGTACATCGAGAAATTCGTTGGAAATAAAGAAAATATTCTTATAGGCACTTTTCTAAGATTAAAAAATGGGCTGAATTTTAAAAAAACGTTTTAATAAATATTTTCGAATATTTTTGGAAAGATAAAATAATTACGGGATAAATTATATATAAGTAGAAAGTTTAGAAACTAATCATTAATTCGAATTTTTAATTTCGATTTTTGTATAAGTACGTAAACTTTAGTTAGCTCTAAAAAACATAACTTTCTTGTGCGTTGTACGATCAATGAAAAAGTAAATTTTTCACAAAAGACATGCAATAAAAAATTGCTCTATTTGGCGGATGCAATTTTAAAAAGGAATTTTGCATCATCTACCAAGGAACACAATCTAACAAAATTTAATCATGAAATTGTTTTTAGATTACTCATATTTTATATTATCTTGATATTATAAAGCAACGAAATTTTTTACATCTGTGCCTGTGTCAAGGTTAGCAGAAATGCAAAACATTTCTGACAATAAAATACTCATAAAGTATGTGGTTCTATTCAAAAATTATAACTCAGTATCAAACTTTCGATAAAATTCGTCTTAAGAAACTTAGTGGAACAGCTGGCATGTGTATTTATGACTGACGTAACGTTAGATGAATGGAATTTGAAAATTTAATATGAATTAAATTACTAATACAAATCAAATTTCCCACCAAAGTATGAATATGAGCTAGTAAAGTGAAAACTTCAATTAGTTGAAAAAAATTAGTTCTTCTTATATTAACATTTAGACAGACATTAAATTCGGATAAAACTGGCTGATTAACCCGCATAATTTTCATTCCAAATTCTATATATGAATATGTCTACTATAGATCAACACAAAGACAAAACATGTTTGAGCTTTGAGAAAAATACAAAGAGGAAAGAGCATTGTATTATTTTTATGTCATACATTTTCTTGGGGAAATTTCTTTCGGAATAAACACTTCAGAATGCGCTTATTTTCTTCACAATTTTTCGAAAAAAAAAACCGTTTTTATTCTTAAATGATATCACAAATCATAATTTTAACACTAAGTTTCGTAACAGCGAGATAAAAATTATTTATTCAAAATGTTCTATTGCTCCGATTGTTAATATGCCGCCTATTTGTATCTAGAATTTTAACAAAGAAATTTCAATAATCAAAATTAATACTGCAGTGTTTTATTGTTGAGATCCATGCTTTGTTATTTTAATAAAAGTCTTGCTTTCTGTTTGGCTTTAATAGAGGAAGATAAAAAAAAATTCTATCAGCGAATTCCAAGCACCCTTTAATTTCCGAAGATGTCCACTGAAGACTTATATGAAGAAAGAGACCCTATCCGTGAACCGCCAAAGGCGTACTTAAGGACCACGGCCCTGTTGAAGAGACACTTCGGGTACACAAACCCAAGGATTCTAGGCGAGGGTTCATTCGGCTCGGTCATCCGTTTCAACCATCTCCAGAAAGAAGAAGCAGTCGCCATTAAGTTGCTCTATTTAGATGAGGTGGACGAGGGGGAGAAGAAACTGGATAAGGTTGAGGCACAAAAACATCGTGCCTCTACAGAGATTCACAATGTTTCCCACTCGGAATGCAGCCTGCTTCGAAATGCAAGTATGTCCTTGTGACCTTATGAGTGCAGTCCGCAAGAAAGATTACCTACAAAGCCCCGAATCTCTTAAACAATTAGAAACGTGGTTCCATCAAGTATTGTGTGGACTCGATTTCCTGCACTATAAGCAGCTGTGCCACTTGGACATCAAGTCAGACAATGTGCTAATATCGCTCAAAGCATCAAAAGCAATGCTCAGAGATTTTACGTTCCTGAACAAGGCGACATCGTGGATTCGAAAGTAAGAAATGCCCATTGCAAATAGATTTTAAAAAATTGTTTGAATTCATTGAAGATTATGTTGAGCTTGATGATCTAAACATTTTAATGAGTATTTCGTCCGGACATGCTATGCTTTAATTTAAAACTGTCGAAATTTTTTTTTTTGGAATATTGAATGATTTTTTTAATTATAATTTTTTGTGTGTAATTTTCTGTTTTTTACTTTTTTTTGTATATGAAGTATATGGTAATAGTCAAAAAATTCGAATTCCAGGTTTTGTTGAATTCTTTAGTATAGACCTCCCTGAGATCGAAAAAAAAATATTTTAGGAAAATGCCTGTCTATCTGTAACAAAGATACCTCAAAAACTCTTTTGGATAAAAGGATGAAATTTGGTATATTTTCTTTACAGCACATTTATAGATTTGTATCAAATTTTGAGCAAAACTCATGGAGAGGAAGTCTGTCTATCCTCCTGTTCGAATATAAATTAGCGCGATGACTACAAACCGAAGAGAGCTAGATAGATGAAATTCGGTACACAGATTTAATATCCTTAATGTAGACGCCTAACAAAGTTTGAGCGAAATAAAACAAGGTGTTGACCATCTGTCGGATTGTACTTCCAAAACACATACATGCGAAAATTTTTAAAAAATGATTTTATATGCAACTTTATGTCAAATTTTTGTTACAATGGATTAAGAAGGACACGTCTGAAACTGAAATTCGGTTTTGAGTATTCAAATATCGCAATAATTGAACAATTTCTTTCTTTCTTGGTTAAATTGAAATAATTAATTGAAATAATTAATAACAACCGAAGTATCAAAAATTGTTGGGGGTCTTTTAAAAGATTCTTTTTTCATCGATAAAATGAATTTCATTTCGTTCTTTTCAGGAACAGAATTTCATTGAAAAAATGCAAACAGCACCCCCTGCTGTGGAAATCATTTCGCATGACGTATAAATGGCCCTCGATTTCATCCATTCATTTCTCAAAATTTCCAGGATTTCAGCCGAGATCTGAATGACTCACCAATTTCTGAATCAGGGAGATTTCGTCACCGATGAAATGGATGCATTCTGGCAGCTTCCATGTAAGTTCTCTAAAAAAATTATCTAAAAAACTTATTAAATAATACGTCAGAAAGATGGAAGGGTAAATTTTTGTCACTTTTAAACTATTTTAATCCACCTTTAATATTTAATCGGAATAATATTTCATAAATTAGAAATTGGTTTGGTTTGGTTTGGTTTGATGTTTTATAACACAAGAACCAATATGAAGGTTATACTGCGCCAAACAAGTCTATTTCTAATTAAAAGTTTTAATTAAACAGTTTCTATAAAAGTGATATAAAAACATTGGTAAAACGATGATAAATTACAAAAATCCAAAACGAAGCCAAAATGGTAAGTTCAAATTACGGAATAAAAACCTATAGATTTTAAAAAGACAAAAAGGTTCCCATGTGGATCTCTACCAAGCAACAAGGGCAAGTCAACCATCTAACTCTCCGACCCGCCCAAAGGCACACGGATTTAAACCATAGAACTGAATGACCGGACCGCCGCTACAGCAATTGGCGGGAACTGTGGTTGAGTCCTAATAGCCATCACCGGCCACGGTACAACCCTTCCCAAAGGAAGTACGTCCCGTCATCGATGGGAGGAGTCAGATCCCCCACCTATTAGTGTACCCACCAGGGTGACGAGATCCAACCACCATGCCGGAGGCATCTCATCCTCATTTCGAGGTGCCCCCGGGGGGTAAGAAACAAGGGCAAAGTCACCGCTGTTGTTTTGAAGTAAAATAAGCATTGAGCATTAAAATAAGGGCATTCAACAAGGATATGATAAACTGTTATTCCACAGTCACAATGTGGGCATGTTGGCAATTGATCATTTAACAACAGATGTCTATGTGTGAATCTAGTGTGACCGATTCTCAGACGAGTTAAAACTGTGTCATGTTTTCTATAATTCAAAGAAGGCCAGTTTTCTATGATAGGCTTGCAAGTATGAAGTTTGTTTAGAGTTTCTGAATCCCACCGAGTTTGCCAGTTTTTGTAAAGACAGATTTTTGCCTGTTTCTTCAAATCACAGGCACGTATGGGTGTTTCTAAAAAACGAGTTGCGGATTAGGCACTTATCAGCCTGCTCATTCCCACATATTCCCACATGGGATGGTATCCAACAGAATAATACAGTAAAACCATGAGAGATATCTTATAAAATAGGTCTAAAATCTTTGAAATATTTGGATGAGCATGATTTTGGAGCGATTTTAAAGACAGTAAAACACTTAAAGAATCAATGTAAATAATATAGCTTCCACTATGTCTATTTAAAATTTCTAATAAAGCATGCAAAACTGCAGTGGTCTCAGCAGTAAAAATGGAGCAACACGAAGAAAGTTTAAAACATGACATTTTATCTGAAAACCCACAGCAAATGAGGCATGGGTAGATGTCTTAGATCCGTCAGTGTAAACAGGAATGAAAGACTGATAATGAGACCTGTGTTCGAGGAATAATTTTTGAGAAACAATATCTGCTGTGTCCGATTTGTTAAAGTTTTCAGAAGGATTAAGAAAATAAAAGGTATGGATTATCCATGGGGGGATACTGTTAAATGGATGTGGGGATAATTCTAGATGGCTCAAACTGAGTACTGATAAAATAGTAGGCACCCTGGTTAAAAATATAGGTTCAAAGCTCTTTCTAACTTCTTGCAAACGAAGGAGAAAAGGTCGAAGTTTAAAATCGTAATATGGATGGCAAGGATGAGACTGAATTCTAAAACAATAATGTAAAGAAAGCATTTGTCTTCTAAGGTGGAAATCTGGTTCGTAACACTCAACATATAAACTTTTAACTGGAGAAGTGCGAAAAGCTCCAGAACATATTCTAAGAGCTGCATGGTGAACAGGGTCAATTTTTTTTAGTATGCTTTTCCTAGCTGATCTATAGATTGCGCACCCATAATCTATTTTTGAAAGGATGGTAGCTCTATAAATTCTCAGCAATGAAGTTCTGTCAGCTCCCCAAGATGTATTAGAAAGAACTTTCAAGATATTTAAAGCCCTCTCACATTTTTTTTGTAAAAAAGTTAGGTGGGGTTGAAACGTCAGCTTTTTGTCGAAAGTGATTCCTAAGAAAGGAATTTCATTTAGAAAAGGAATTTTTTGACCATATAGAATAATTTCAGGGTCTGGATGAAGATTTCTCTTCAGACAAAAATGCACTCCCGCTGTTTTTGCTTTTGAGAAAGTGAAACCATTTAAATCTGACCATTGTTTAATTTTGTTCACAGCCGTTTGCAGTTGCCTCTCTATAAAACATATATGATTTCCCATACAAGAAATGTATAGGTCCCTTACATAAAGGTATCCTTTGACATATGGTGGAAGCTGGTTTAAAATGCTATTATTCTTTAAAATGAAAAGTGTGACACTTAAAACACTGCCCTGTGGGACACCTTCTTATTGGGTAAAAATATCAGAAAATTCATGTCCTAGTTTAACTTTAAACTGTCTCAATCCTAAAAAATTTTGAATAAAAATTGGCAAGTTTCCTCGTAGATTAAAGTCGTAGAGATCTTTCAGGATGCCATATCTACATGTGCGATCGTAAGCTTTTTCGATATCGAAAAAGATGGCCGCCAAGTAAGTCCTCTGTAAAAAAGCAAAACGAATATCGTTTTCTAAACTTAAAATATTGTCTAAAGTTGATCTTCCCTTTCTAAAGCCACTTTGGAATTGACTACGAATTTTGTTTGTTTCCAAAAAATATATAAGTCGTCGGTTAATCATTTTTTCTAAGAGTTTGCACAGACAGTTTGTTAAAGCTATTGGGCGATAGTTCAAAGGATTCGTGGGATCTTTATTGGGCTTTAAGAGAGTACTAATTATTGCCTGTTGCCAAGAAGACGGAAAATATTGTTCCTTCCAAATACGTTTAAAGAGATACAACAAATTTTTCTGCGATTCGTAAGTTAGATGCTGGATCATTGCGTAGCTGATGTTATCTGGGCCAGGAGAAGATTTATGAACATTTGATAAAGCAAACTGAAGTTCTTGAAATGTAAAATTACTATTGTAAGGTAAATCAGATTGAGACTCAAAATTCAATTTTTTGTTCACAGAAAGTTTTTTGAAATTTAAAAAATGTGGATTATAATTTTCACTGGAGGATGTACTTGCTAAAGTAGAAGCTATTGTATTTGCTATGTCTTTTAAATTTGATATAATCTGATTATTAACATTTAATATTGACACAGTATTAGAAAAAGGAGTGTCTATAGCTTTTCTAACTTTTTGCCAAAGTTTTCGGCTTGAAATAGGAACTTTTAAGGCTGAAACAAATTTTTGCCACGACATTCTACGACTATATCGTTGAATACGTCGAGACTCTGCTTTGGCTCTTTTGTATGCAATTAAATTTTCGGTTGTGGGATATCTTCGAAAGTTGTTCCATGCTTTCCTCTGTTTCTTACGCGCTTGTTGACAGTCACTATTCCACCATGGTTTACTTTGCTTCTTCCGAGTGCATTTAGTCTGTGGGATGGATTCATTTGCAGCATGGATTATAGTTCGGGTAATTAAGTCTAATGCTTGATCAATAGAATAATTTTTTGCCATAATTTTACTTATTTTTGAAAGAACGGAGAATGTATTCCAGTCAGCTGCTGTGAATATATATCTAGATGGTTGATAATAATTATGATGGTCATGTCTATTATCAGTTAAAATCAGAGGAAAAGGGTCTCTGTTGTGGAGATAATTGTCTACAGTCAGATTAAGAAACGGTAAAATTGATGGAGAACAAATGGCAAGGTCGTTTGCATGGAAGGATTTTGTAGGCTGGTGGAAATAGATTACTTCATCTGTATTTAGAAGGCATAGATTGTGATCCTGTAAAAGCTTTTCAATCTGTAAACCTCTTGCATTGGTGTCAGAACTTCCCCAAATGAGACTATGGACATTAAAATCTCCGATGATAAGAAACGGAGAAGGAAGTTGTTGAATTAAAGAATTTAAATCGATTTGATTGATGTATTCATTAGGAGGTAAATATAAATTACATATGGTTATCAAGGATTTTATATGTATTCGAACAGCAATAGCCTGTCAATGTGTGTTTAAATTCAACGGAGTGGGCGGGTGGTCGCTTGCAACAAGCAGTGTAACTTCACCTGTAGCTCTATTATTTATATGATTTTTGCATGATGCAGTGTAGTTTGAAAATGGATATTATCGCCCGGTTTCAGATGGGTCTACTGTAAAGCGACACAAACTGGTGCATAGGAATTGATGAGATCTTTTAAGTCTGAAATTTTATTTTTTAGGCCACGACAATTCCAGGAAAGAAAGTCTGCCATTAAAGGGGGGTAAAAGGAGGAAGACTGCTTTATAGTTTCTTAGAGGATACCGATTCGTTCGAGTCACTAAAGGACAATTCTTTCGTCAGACAAGTGAATACTGAAGAGAGGATCACTGTCCGAGTCTAATTTTTTTTCTGTTCTTTTAAGAAGTCTTCCTGTGATAAGGAAGGTTTTGTTGAAGACTTCGTTTGGGCTTTACGCTCTGTTAAAATTCTAGGGCGTTTATCGGCTTTTGTTTCTTTAGCTTGTTTAATTTGGTCAGATTTTTAGTTTGCTTTCTTAGTCTCAACTTTCTGCTTGGTGTTTGGTTTAGATTTCCCAGTTTCAATGGATGCGGAAGTATTTTTGGGTGTGGAATTCTTAGCTATCGGTTTTAATTTAGATAACGGAGAGCAAATTATTTTTGTAATGCTTTCGTCAGTCAGTGTACTTGAGGAAGTTACTGATTTCACTGCATTGCTATAAGAAAGTGATCTTTGTTCAGGTGTTAACAGCTTTTTAGCTTCAAAGTGTGATATGTTTTTCTTTATTTTAAGTTCTTGGATTTTCTTTTCTAATTTCTATTGTGGACAGTCTCGAGAGTCGGATTGATGTGGTTGTTTGCAATTTACACATTGCGGGTCTGCAGTGCTATCATTAGCTTGATGGTCAGCAGTTGCACATCTAGAACTGGTCTGTGTCTCTCTACAAGCCGTCTTGGAATGACCGAAACGTTGGCAGTTATAGCACCTGATAGGATTAGGTATATAAGGGCGTACTTTGCAGTTTAAGTAGCCTGCTTTAATGCTGGATGGTAATTTTGTTGTATTAAAAGTTAAGATAATACTATTAATGGCAACCAGAGCATTTGCGTTTTTCATAAAAATGCGTTTCACTGCAATTACGCCTTGGCTGGCAAGGTCATCAAGAATTTCACTTTCAGGAGAATCCAAGAGTTACTTTTCAGATATAACAACACCACGGCAGGAATTAAGTGTCCGGTGAAGTGTTACAGAAACGGAATGATTTAAAAATGATTTGGCTTGCAAAAAGGATTTGGTTTGAAGAGCAGACGTTGTTTCAAACAATAAGTCGCTAGACCGAAGTTTCTTTACTGACTTTGGACTACCTCCAATACCTTTTAAAGCTTTTTCAACGGCAAAAGAAGATAATTCAGAACGTTTTCCATCAGGAATGGAGAGAATAATAAAACGAGCAGTTTCAGATAACGGTTCAGTGTCAGAAATAAAAAAAAAACCATAAGAGTCAGATAGAAGTTCGGGTCTCGACTGCACCGTCCACCACGGAGCCCAACAAGGGATGGCAGCCACCGGCTCCAGACATTCCCAGCCTCAACGCTTACCATGGTGCTAGCCAGAACCTATACGATCAGAGTCAGCCCCGGGGACAGTAACCACCCTTAACGCCTAGCCCAAGAAGTGATCCCTTCAGCAGCCCAGTCAAATGCCTGGGATACCAGCCGATTGATACATCAGAGACCGAAATGCACCACCTGTCTAAAGGGTCGCCACGCACGGCAAACACGTGGGGGTTTTGACTGTCCATGAGAAGCAAGAAGCAAACAGAGCGGCGACAGCTTCGCATGGAGAGCTCCCTCGCTTACCGTCGAGGGATGGAAGAATGTAGAAAACAGAACATGAAGAGAGGATTTAAAGAGAGAAGGGGAAAAGAAGAGAAAAGGGTTAGGGGAGATTAAGAAAAGAGAAGAAAGAGCAAAAGATCCCTGGGTACCTCGGGATTGGGACACCCGTACCCACCTAAAAAAGATGAGCCCCTGACGGATCAGCCGAGATCGGAATGACGCACCAATTTCTGAATCGGGGAATCCCCGATGAAATAGATGCATTCTGGCAACTTCCATGCAAGTTCTCTAAAACAATTATCTAAGAAATCCACCTTTAATATTTAATCTGAATAATATTTCATAAATTACAATTTTAAAAACTTGAAATGTAATTGTTTAATATGAAATTCGGCAAACAGCTGGTCTACCGAATAATTTGCTGCAGAAAAAAATCAATTCTTTGAGACTTTTCTTCGTCTTAATGGTTCCACTAGGGAAGTAGTTTCTTTAATTTCAAATTCTGACAGACCTTCAAATCGTACTATTTTAGAAGTTTTTAACTGCGCCATATGCATCGTTAATTCTCATATTACTGAAACTTTCATCTAAAAAGGGTAACGATTAAATTTGAAGGAAACTAATAAATTACTGAATTATTCCATAAATAATAGTCACATGCATGCAAAAAAAATGTAAGAATAGAAAAATAGAGAAATTGTCATCTTTGAATAAAAATTTTATGTATTTCTACTATAATATAAAGTTAAGATATAGCACATTGTCTTTTTAAAGTTAAATATAAGATAATTCACATCTTTGATTGTTTCGCGAGACTTTTGTGTCGTCTACGTTACCCTTTTTTCTTGGGGGGGGGCGTATTTTAAAAATACGAACGTCTATCGCAGTTATTAACAAAAGAGAATATTTACTTATGAGTGTGTGCCTGAAGCTCTAGAAGGGAAAACATGAGCTGACAAATTTTCCACATACAATTTTTTTCGCCTCAGACCAATTTTCTTCCAAATTTTAATTCATGTAAAATTAGTGTGATTTTGGCGTTCCTTCGCCCTAATTCTGGGAACTCTGCTGTTGAGAAACAGCTTCATTTGTTTATAATTAAAAAAATATATTTTTAATCATGCCAATATAATTGATCTGTAATTTGCTAAATGTTTTTTTTAAATTATTTTTGCAATATTTTTTACCAATGGATTTTATTCTGGAATATCGAACTGTTATATTGGTTTTACTGCATATTCCATCGCGTGATTTTCTGTCACTATTTAAAGATAAAGAAAAGAATTCTTTTTAATAATGTAAGAAGTTTAAATTACGAATGAAAAAGTAAAATTATCCATTTGAAAAAGATTATATGGATTTTGGCCTAGATGGTCCGTACATTTTAATTTTTGATGAGAGTGTGGTGCCATAGAAATCAAATGCAAAAGAAAGGTTCATATTCACAAAAAGTAAGTCTATGCTATAAAAAATTTCCTTTAATGCATTTTACTAAATTGATGTTGAAAAGTACCTTTCTGAGGGGGTATTATCGCTAAGATTACGAGTAAAAGATTTAATTCCAACTAAAATAATCAATATTTCCGATAGAAGCAACTAATTTCTAAATAGTAGAATTTTAATCTACGACTCATGCAGAAAAAGAAATACATTGTTCTTTACAGGAATGCCAAAGACGTCGTAGATAAATTCTTGAATTCTACGACGTAATCCTTTACCTTTATCGTATGCATAAAGGTAAAGTAAATTATAAATACATTCACATCAATAAATGCTCTTTTCTATTTTGTACGCATTTCCTATGTACGTAACTTCAACACCTCGACAAAAAATTAAATCATTTTATAGTATCCAGAACGTAAAATATATTAATCACCAGTGGGTTTTTTTTTTTTGATACTTTTGCGAATGGCAATTCATTTTTGTGAAAGTGATTATATATCGCCTTAAAGAGTATCTTATAACGGGATAATATATCGGCTTAGTATCTGTTTATTTAAGTTGTAATAAATTCTAATAAATTAAATATGATATTCATTAAATGCATTAATGAATTATGATGCATTACTATAAATGAACACATTATTACTATGCACACAAATGTATTACTTTATCAAAATATTTCATATTTATTGATCCAACCAGAACAACACTTACGGTCCAACAATATATCACCATCAAATTGAAGAATCGAATAATAGAAGATGTTTTACTAAATGGATCGGCCTTCGCTTTTCCTCTGTATGTAGAATATTTAAACGATGCATACCTTATATTTAATAGAAAAAACACAGCATTCCTATATGAAAGCTTATCACCTAAAGTCCAAGTAATTTACAAATCAAATCATTCTTTTTATCATATTGCCACGTACAGAAAAAATAGCTTGTTTAGTTATAAAAATACTATTTTTTTTACAAGGACAACACGCATCTGCATTTTGAAGTTCTAAATTAGAAGATAAAAGTTTCTACTTCAAACTTCATAAAAACAATCTGAAAATTCTGGTTTACAGACGCATCTAATAATCAATTCATTTGAAGAAAAATATTTTAATTCCAATTTCCCTCGCAAACTCTGTCAATACTTAGTATCTTTTAGAAGCATAAATAAACAATAGCCGTCAGATTACCCATGCATTATTATGTGGATTTGATTTGATTTGATTTAGTGGAGTTTTGTGGAGCAAAAACCATTCTTGATTATGCTGCGCCAAACGTAGGGTATTAATTAAAACATTGTTTGTAAACTCTAACATAATCATAAGCTAATCATAATTATAATATATAATCGTAAACTTCTTATCATTTGTCATGATTTGTCAGTGTTTATGTAAACACTAAAAAAATTTAAAATTGAACCTTTTTTTTAATTAGATCAAATGGTAAAAATCAATCATTTTTAAGAAAGTAAAAAGACTTGGATGATTAATTTTGTAAAGAATGTCTTTCAAAATGATAGAGGAACACTGAAAGAGGCGGGTGCGCTGTAAAATGAATTGCGGGCAATCAATTAGAATGTGTTGAACTGACAATTGTCATTGGCATTCTGTATACTGAGGTGCGGATTCTCCCAGCAACAAGTGCCTGTGCGTGAGTCGAGTGTGACTTATTCTTAATCGAGTAAGAGTTGTATCATTCTTTCTATTAGATAAACTGGACCAGTGATCAATAATGTGTTTAATTGAATGGAGCTTAATTGCATTCTTGAGGTCCCATTCACTTTGCCACTTTGAATGCAGTTTGATTTTAACGTATTTTTTTATATCATTGAAAGGGACAGGACAGTTTAAAATAGTAGTAGCAGATTTTGCCAAATTGTCAGCTAGTTCATTGGCAGCTATCCCGACATGAGAGGGAACCCAGCAAAGGAAAAATAGAGAATCCTTGACATGTAAGATGTTCATGCAGTTCGAGAATATTATAAGCCAAAGGGTGACTTAAATGATGTAGCAATGTCAGTGACTCAAGGACACTTAATGAATATGAATATATGATATAATTATCAGGAGGACTATTAGAAAGTAGGTTTGGTTTGGTTTGGTTGTTTGGTTTTTTTGGTGTAAAAGCCATGTTTGGCCATGCTGCGCCAAGCAGATGGTAAAAACTATTAGAAAGTAGAGAAAAGCATAAAGAATAGCAGTGACCTTGGCAGTAAAAACAGAGCATGATGGGTGAAGTTGGAATGAGAGAATGGAATAGATAAAAAAAATACATGCAAATGAACTATTAGAAGAGCATTTTGAACCGTCTGTAAAAATAAAAAAAAATCATATATTCTTGCTTACGGGGCTCAAAAAGTTGTTGGTAAGCTGCAGGAGTCGTATTAGATTTTAGATACGTTATACCATAAGCTTTCCTTGGGATGAGATGGTGTTTTAAAATCGGCATAACATGAATATTAATCATACCTAAGCCATTAAGAATGTTTGTAGCTCTTGAGAAAAATGAAGGAATGATTGTTGGCCTAGAATTTTGCAAGCGATGTGTGAAACGATGTGTGTGTGTTTGTAGTTAAAAAAAAAGATGTCATGGAAGAGATGAAATTTTAAAATAGTAATGAAGGGTCAACATTTTCCTTCTGTGATCTAGAGAAGGCTCACAACACTCAACAAACAAGCTTTCGACATGAGAAGTATGAAAGATCCCACTACAAAGTCTAAGAGCAGAATTATGAACAGTATCCAATCATTTTAGCACACTTTGTCGTGCGGAACCATAAGCCACACATCCATAATCTATCTTAGAGAGTATGGCTGCTCTGTGGACTCGAAATAATGATGTTCTGGAAGCCTCCCAAAACATATTTGAAAGGACTTCCAAGATGTTCAAAGCTCTCTCAAGTTTCTTACGTAAATGTAAAATATGAGGGCGAAAAGTAAGTTTTTTATCAAAAATCAGACGCCTTCATCCGGAACCTGAGATTAAGATTGAGGGTCAACAAATCAATGTTGTAAATGAGGTTAAATTCCTAGGACTAATTTTTCTTATAACACCTATAAATGAAGTATTTCACTAACAATAAAATTTTTGGTTCATTGCATTGTTCATATTATTTAAAACATATGCTAAAATTTTTATGTAAATATCTTATAATAGTTTGTGAGATATCATGTTCACGGTGGAGAAATTTTATGAATATTAAAATTTTGAGAAAATTGAAGTTAACGACTAATGTAGTTGAAAAATATAGTTCCTGTAATTAAATTTTTTTTAAATTCCCCCGAATGATAGATCAGGCCTTCCTTTTCTTCAAAAAGTAGGCATTTTTTTTATTTCGGAGGGCAGAAAGTTTTTTTTCTTTCAGTTTTGCTTTTGTTAGTGAATGTCTTTTAGAATCATTAACTCGCTGATTTTCAGTTAAAGACAATCCACTTAGCATGTATTTCCCTGTACTCAATTTTAAATGTCTAGTAAGCCTTTTATACCATCATTAAATTGAAGCACAGTTATAAATGAACATAGCTGTAATGTTTGCAACTCGACAAAATGCTCTTTTGGAACAAAGTTCCATAATACGCCATTGAAACTCTCGTTGGCATTTTGCGTTTTTCCATGTAAACACACAGTAATTCCTGTTCACATAATTTCATATAAACAGGTTTCAGTTTGTTTATTATATGTTGTGGAAGTCCTGCTGATTTATTGTGCAATGTTTTGTTGTTATATTTTTCTCGTTGATACTTGCACCAACTGTCGACAGCTTTCGGACATTGACCTTGCAGTGGATATTTCTTGCTCGAGCAACAATGATAAAATGCTGCGATAACATCATTTTGCAAAGCTTGTAAATTGTCTTTATTACTACGAATTGCAATTCCGTAGAAATTTTGTGACTTATCGATAAAGCAATCATCAAGACTTCCTTTTTCACCTATTCTTTTTGTACATTTTTTCAGTTTTCGAAGGCGAGTTCCAACTCTTTTTTAAATATAGCCAATACATTCCAATTTCTTTACATAGTTCTTATCATAAATGTCTTTTACAGCATCACAGGCCTTTGAATCTCCCTCTCCATAGTATTCAGTATAATTTAAATTCCGGTTATTTTTTGAACGCTCAAAAATACGGTAGGCTCCAACCGTCTCTATGCGTGCAGCTGAACCATTGTGATTTTTACAAACATGTGACTTATTTCCAGTTTTTCGTTTTCTTGAGAAAGTTTTGCAAATTCTGCAAAACCGCGATAGAGCTTCAATATCCAACACTTTGCCGGTGTCGATTGGTATACAACTTACAAGGCCATTCAATGAGGAAAAACCCCACTTCTGCCAAGTGTCATCCACAGACACTCCGCAATCTACGATGTTACGCTGTGAACATTTTGAAATTTTTATTTGTTCAGCAGCATTTTCCATACTTTTTTGAGCAGATTTAGATGCAGCTTTCAGAATTGTTAGCTCTTGCCTTCTGAAAGTTGATTTAGAAAAAAAAAGCATATCTAACATGGATATCAATTTTTTAGTTGCTGCATATCCTTTTCCAATAAGTCGTAAACCATATACAAGTATAGTGTTCATTTCATTAGTATTGTTTATCTTTTTTGAAGAAGGAAATCCTTTAGTAAATATGCAATTCTGGCATTTTAACAAAAACAGAGCACAAACCAAAACGAGATTCTTCTTCTAAGCAGAGCTCCTTTTTCAAACACATGGGACAACATAATATTGCAAACATTGACACTAAAATCTCAATGTTCATTATTCGATTTCCACATAGTTCATCAGAATTTTAATAATCTTTCAATTGCAAATAGTTGTTACCACTGAGTTTTGAAGAACTTGCAGTAATAACATCAGTAGAATTAGCTGGAATTTAACTTTCAGTATACCTTTTTGAGAATGTTCAGAATTGTACTGATTTGCGAAAGGTTTTCGATTCTTTGAGCTATAATTTTTCTTATGACCCATTATAAAGGGAATTTTACGTTGAAAACTGCAAACATTTTCAAGGAAATTCAAATTTTTGCCTTTTAAAAGAAGCAAAATAAAATTAGAAAAGCAAGCACGAGATCGTAAACAAGAAAAGCAAGTGAACAGAGATGTTGCCAATTTTTCACAAAGAAATAAAGAAAGTATATGTTAAAAATGTGTGGCTTGTCGCTAGCAATATAAAATAAAATTATTTTATAAAGTAAAACCAAAGGAAAATAACAAAATTTGGCACACTGAAGGACATTTTTGGTATCGGAATTTTCCTTCCGGTTTTGTTTCGTTTCGGTAAAGTATTCTATAAACGCTATAACTATTTTTTCCACTTAGGAACAAAAGATAAACTGTTTTGGAAATACGAAAGTCTGAACTACAAGAAATAATTAAAAAAATTGCCAATGTGGTCGAAAACATTGTTTTTAACGTAGTCAGATAATCTTTTTAATTCCCTAAGAAATAGTAAGATCCAGGAAAGATCTGTTACAAATACGTTTAATGCATATTAAGATTTTTCTTTGCAGTTGCAATGAGAAAAGATAAACTTACCTTTGATATTTTGTTATAATAACAAATTATAATTTGCATGCTTTTTTTCTGAGCGAAATTATAACTCACCAAGAAGCTCTCATGTGTCAAGAATTACTTGATTATGTCTTGTAATCCCCTTTTTAAAACATTACAGTTTTCTAGAAGCAATTTTACTCTGCTGTTTTATAATACATATTTACTATTAAAAATTTGTGTTCTAAGGGCATGTCTTCATTCGTTTTGTGTCCGAATTTCTATTATATTGGCAGTTATTAAATATATTAATAGCCAGCTTTTTCTTTGGGGGCATCAGAAGTGTTAAATTAAATCTTCAAAAAATTATAAAAAATTTGGTGGTATTAAGACAAAATATTCATCCATTGTTACATAGCTTGATACCCATGATTCCCTCTACAAAGAGTACTTTAGGTAAGAAATTGTGAAATTTAATTAGATAATTTGTTTGATTAAATAGTTTTGCCTTTCTTTCCTTTATTGCGTGCATGAACATCTATAAAGGGCTCAAATTTCTAGTACTTTAATAATTTTGCTTCAAATTGCGCGACATCCTTCTCTTTGCTATAAAACATTTGCTTACACTTCACTTTTATGTATCTTTGAAAAGCGGGAATGTGCAAGCTGAAGCGAGTTTTTGAAATTTTAATTATTAAAAATTAAACTGAATTTTTCCTTGAAAAATTTTTGGCCATAACATTAAAACGTTATTACCCAAAAATGAATTTTACACCTATAAATTGAAAAATATATATCTTTAATGATACTAAATTTATAATCGTGTAAAATTTTTCTGAATTTTAATAGAATTTTTAAATTGTTTTTCATTTAATATCCAGCAATTATCACATTCAAGGTTGCTCTGAAATTTAAACCGTTTTCAATGTTCCATCAAATAATTAATTGCATAATTTTTTTCCATTCCATTTTCCAATCCAAAGACAGATTTTGTTTAATATCTTTGTACTTTATAACATAACTAAAAACGTGAAATTATAATATTTAGAAATTTAAAAAACAGATCAACCGCACATTTAAATTTTTAATATTGCTATTTTGTCTTGGGATTGGTCACCATTAGAAAAGCTTATATGCCTAATATAATTAAAATAGAACAGCTTGATTATCAAACAATTTGGTAGAACCATGGACATGAAATTTTATTTAAACAATTTATCTTTAATCAAATATAAACACAATTTCCGGCGAGGCAGCAGGTTGTCTGAATCTACATGTTTATTCAAAATAATCAATATATATATATTTTATAGATTTTTGGTAATACAGGTGAAATAAAACTACTGCCCAAGACAAAGAATAAGGAAACATTGTACGATGCCAGAAATTACATTTATCATGAAAATATAAAGTAATTTTATTTGATTCCAAAAATGAGATTCATACGTACAAGAAGTAAAATATTTGTGGGTTACTTACATAATACACCTTAGATAGCATATTTATATTTGAAATTAATTTCTTGTGGAAACTATTAAGACCGAATAATAAAATTTTAGTTGAGAGTAAGCACTCTCACCGAATCAACCAAAAGAATCTCACCATTTCCAAAGCAGTCTATTCTATAAAATAAAACAAGACATAAGGTGGGTTTACACTCGGCCAGTTATAAGATGGCCAGTAGGCAGAGCAACCGTAGAAAGGCTGGAAATGCTGTTCGGTCTATGGCAAATACTTGTCACGACGGGGCAACAATATACCGCTGTATTTTTATTTTTCTCTTACTGCGCTTGCGTTTGTAGAATTTGGCGCGCGGGGGGGGGGGGCGTAAAACTCTCTCACTCTTTATGGAGTAATTTCTACATTTTTTTTTTTTTTTTTTTGCCCTTTGTTCTTTTTGGGGCGAGATTATCTTTGTTTTGTTTTTCATTTTAATTGCCACTTTTTTTTCTATATTTTTCCAAATTTAACTATGTTGACCTTTCCTTATTTTACCATGTTTCTTTGTGTAAATATCCATCATTTTAATACGAATAGCAATGAAAAAGAAAAACTCAGAGACTCCAAAACTGCAATTTATAGCCAGGCAATGGAATTTCTGAATCTATCTTATGAAATTGTGGCAAACATAAATCAGTCCTTTTCTGCGCATGCGCTGTCTTAATGCCCGTCTTATAACTGGCCGAGCGTAAACCCACCTATAATATGGTTTTCTTGATCCCATCGTGCATAACAATGCAAGACTTTTGGTATAATCATATAGAATTTGGTATTTACGATCTTCATATCAAATATATTGGCTTTTGAAAATCTAGTTCGTAATGAAGAATAAATTTGTTTAAGAAAATCGCGTTTCTATTATTTTTTACAAAAAA
>JAPMOR010031136.1:23101-41956 GCA_026543865.1 Argiope aurantia | reverse complement strand
ATAGCTATGATAATAATTTGAATGCTAGAAAAAAATTTATTTTTTTTTAAATACAATGAAGAAATTTATTACACTGTATTTTTAATTAGAAGACTATAATTTTTAAGCACAATCTATAAGACAATATTTGAGAGGTATGCTACTAATTTAAAAGCTGATCTTTAGACATACATTAGCTAATCTATACTCAAAAGCAAATAAAAAAATGTAACATTTTATCACTAATTTTATGATATTTGAATTTTTGAAAATTTGTTAAAAGGGTATAAGGAAATTATGAAATATTGATTATCATAATTTTCGACACGTTTTCTGATTTTTCATGAAGAATCGTGTCAGAGTAACATCAATTTGTCATATAGTGTTTAGAATACAAAAGTCGAATTGTCTTAACTCAGAAACTACAACCAATTTTCGGTATAATTAATGATAATTTATTGAAACTAAAGTAATATTTTAATTTTCTGAATTTATTCGAAAACGAGAGCTGAAAAAGTTTTCGTTCATGTAAATTTTAGCTGTCACATTTTGTATCTATTAATTATTTAAAAATGATATGTACTTTCATTCTTTTAATTTGATCTCCTGCTTAAGACAAAAGCATTTTGAGCAAATTTTCAGATCTGATATGTTTTAAATTATTTGCAGAGCTTGCATATGTTGAAAAGTAATTTTAAAATTGCTTTTGGAAATGCGAATGAGTTCTTTACAAAAACATATTTTACCTAGAACTATTTTCTAAAGATTAATATTTAATAAATCAATCAAAAATTTGAACAAAAGATTTTCAAATTAATATAACTGGATTTATTATTCATTTCAAGCTTTTATTTTTTACCATATTGGCATGTCTGATCAATTTGAATAGCTTATATTCGACATTAATTTTAAAATAATCATTCAGCTTATATTCCAATGAATAATATCACAGTTCTTTTAAGAACAGAAATTAATAAGCCTGATTATCAATCTAATTAGAGATCAATTTTCTCAATTACATCTTAATTTTTCAAAATAGAAAATAAAATAATGAATTAATTTTCTGAAATTCTTATCGATTTATTATTTTATGAACATACATTTCAGAATCTAGATTTCTGAGATTTGAAATAATTGAGAAAAATAGCCTAAAAAGATCTTAATTCGAATATTTCGGGATTTTTTTTCATACAATCATGGCAATTAATTAATTCTTTGTTTGAACTTTTGATAGATCATGTCATGTATTTTTTTTTAAATGTAGTAAATGCAAATTTAGCATTGCTAAAATTGTTACAAAATGAATGATTTTTTTCCTATAATGCAGATTGTTTCAATGAAATAGTATTTTAATATTTATTGATTCTAAAATTAATTACAAATGAATTAAGAACATATAATTTATAAATTATTTTGAGAACAAATATCTTGATCTTTCTGATTTATGATATTAATATTCTATTAATATATAAAACAAATTTAATAATTAAATTGCATTTAATATGTTTAAGAAATAATATTTTCCAAAATTTTAAGTTTTAAAATGTGTGACTATTAAAAAATTTGTATAATAAACGAGCAAAAGTTTTGATTACCTAAGAGGGTCCGGGACACAAATATCGTCAAATTTTGGAATTTTCTTTTCTTATTTTAAAACATTTTCGATTTCCTTCTGATTCACCCTATCTTAATTAGAACCAAAGATACAGTTATTCTTGTGGTGCGTTGTTTCGAAAATCTAGCTCCCAGACAATTAAGGTCATTGTCTACGTACACTAGTAGAAGATAAAAATAGGAAGGACGTAACACTCGGTAGAAAGAAGTACGGAACCCTGAGCGATACAACCGTACAAAAACTGCCTAATATTACCGCAACTCCATTGTTAGAACCTAAAATAATGCCAAAAGGATAAATAGGGATATTTATGCAATTCTGCAACCCTGCAGCTGCACAGACTCTAAACCAAAATAACATGCCTTGTTGGGTCTGAATCTTGGTGATTCTTTAATAGAGCCCTGGCGCTGAAACAAAACCCCACTATCATAAGACAGTCATTAAAACTCTGGCTAGAAGATGTTGTAGCCAAAATGATGCCTATTTTGCAAAGGCTAGCTTCAAATAGTCTGTTGGAAAGTAGTTCAATCTTTAGTGATGTTTTTTCGCTATAGCGCATTTTTTAAAGATTTTTTGTATTCAATTTGTTATAAGTCAAGAACTTATAAAGATTAAGGGGTGAAATTTGGAACTTAAATATTTTATTTTTATTCAGATTCAGTAAATTAGGAAAAGAAATCTTAAAATATTATAGCTTTTTTTTAAAAAAGTATCTTAGTAGAAATTTCCATTCAAATATTTTGCATTTTTTAATTAAATTAATATTTTTTAAATTGCTGAATCAAAATTGAAGCTCATATATATTTGCATTTTTTTTAAGTTTTTAAAATTGACCGAGAATATTTTAAGTTTTAGGGATTTAAATTTACCCCACATTTTTTAACGAATTAAATTTTAAATTTAAAAAATCTTTAACATTTTTATGTTGTAATTTCATTTATTATTTAGATAGATAATCAGTACAAAAAGTTTCAAAATTATAAATTAATTAAATATTTTTTTAATGTGTCCCGGATCTTCTTTAGTCAGTATTCTTACTCTGTATCTCTAATAATGTCTCTATGATTGCTTGCGCTCTTCGAGAGAGACGTTGGATTGAAATTGACACATTTCGCATAATCATACTTTGAGAATGAGAAATGCAATACTCAGTAAGATGTCTTTGCAATTTTTTTAACAAAATATAAGTAAATTTTGAATTTTTACCTCGAGGATATCTGTAAATATTAATACAAATATGTGATCTCTGACACATCTTAAAATTTAAAATATTACATTTTTAATGATTTCACCTAATTTTTCAAGAAATATTTTTCCTTCATTTTAAAACCATGCAGTTATCTTCGACATCTGATTGCTATTGAAAATTTTCATTTCAAAACAACCACAGTTCATTTCTAAAAGGAATGTTATATTATAACTATATTAAATTTTCAAATGCTGTTTGAGAGTACAGAGTAGCTTATGCTTCAATGTTGCTTTATTATTTGACAAACAAAAATTCATATGTCTAACTGTTTAGAGATTTCAGATAGTAAATAAATTCAGGGCTTAACTTTATCATTGTGAGACGTTTTCTCTATTACTTTAATTCTAACACGGACGGAGGATCTTTGCTGAATTCCCTTGGTGCAAGGCAGATCAAGCCTCCCCCAATCACATTCTTAAATGTTTTAATTTTACGATTTTTGAGATTTTAAAGGATCAGCTATTGTTTTTGGACTTTTTAGAGATCTTTGGTTTTATGAAGGTGATATAGCGCAGCTATGACACCTGGGATTAGAAACAACAACAACAACACAACTTTAATGCTAAATTTCTGAAAAAGACAACCATAGACAGTTCACAATTTGCCGAAGTTATAATGACCATTTCATCATTCAGACTCCAAGTGATTGAGAAGTTTTTCCAAAAAATAGGCAAAGGACTAAGAAGTGAAATAAAACAGTAATTGCCTCAATCAAATTAATATATAAGTTCATATTAAAATTTAAGATAATATTCATACTATGAAGTAATTTAATAATAAATTTAAAATATCTGAAATTTCTTCTGCAAATATCTGTCGATTTCTTATGTGCAAAGACTAAGACAATTTCTTTTTTGAAGAAAAGATAGCTGAAATCCACCTGAATTCAACTGGAATAAATCTCCGTCTCCTTTTCTACATATTCTTAAATTCCGCTAACTGAGAACGATTATTACTTCAGGCTCCATGGGCCCATTTACGAGAAGAGTGAGAAGCCGACCTCCTCCCTTAAAGCATTGAGTAATGAGTTTGGGAGAAATAACAATAAAAATAAAAGTCTTTTTCACAACTGGAGATTGATTTTCGCTTTGCGAAACGAAGCACAATTTGAGATTGCAGTTATTCAACCATCCCCGACAATTCCAGGGGTCGGTTATCGGGATCGCAAGATCACTTCTTTTTTATGCTTTTTCGTTTATTCTCTTTTTTTTTCAGGTGAAAGAACGATGTCGTTTCAGAGAAATGATTCTGGAACGTAAAACATTTCAAAGAAATGCTGTATATAATTCTTCTGTGAAAAGGCGTTACACTTAAAGGAAAAAGAGCAAATAATTTAAGAGGAAATTTTGTTCTGCTTACGTCTTAATCTAATCCGACACTCATTCGACCTTTTAGTACTACACACAGGGAAGTTGCTAATAAAATTGCAAGCATTTAAGGCTTTTCGGAAACTTTTGCTCATTTCCTAAGAACACTGAAATATATGTTTTTAAAAATGCACCTATTAATCTTTTGTATTGTTTTATTAGTAATATACTATGCTTATTAGAATGTTAATCTGTTCAAAGTAACAAAAATTACTCATTCTAGTTCTAATAGAATAACTTCTCAATTTCTCTTGTACAAAGTATACAGAGTGAAAGTAAACGTTGTGTCATAAATTAGAGAAAACTTCGAAAATTCATAACGAAAGATGTAATACTCGAAAAAAAAACCTTTCTATTTGCCTGAATATGATAAGAGGAAATAATGGAATTTTTCCTAATGCATAAAAATAAATGATTTCAAAAGTAAAAGAAAGTGGGGCCTCGCATATAATTCTAAAACGTTTAAACACAACACGAAAAATACACAAACACAAATAGATAATGAAAGAGATGTGCATTTATTTTAAAGTAATAAATGTTCATCATTTATTACATTAAAATAAATGCACAGTGATCACCATTAAGTTGTATTAGACAAACGAAACTCGTTACTACTTCTATTACAGCTGATGCAGTATATTGCTATTGGTGCCCTCAACAATCCATTGACTTACATCTTTCAGTTCTACCAAAGTGGCAAGAGGAGCCTACGTACACAGGCAACTTTAAATCCCCAAAACAAAAATCTTCCTCTCTTAAGTCTGGTGATTGTTAAGGTCACTAAAACTTTCAAAAGTGTCCAAAACGTATGTATTATTGTCATGAGCAATGTGGAATTTGGCACCATCCTGCATAAAGATGACAACCAATAGCTCATGTATTTCGTGTAACGCAGGCGCAATATAGTTACACAAAAGCATAACATCCGTTCCACAGTGGCTGAATAAAGTTTCCAGCAGGATTCCAGTAAGAAAGATGCGGTAAATCCGTAATAAAGAGTCACACGAGGAAAGCGTAGGGATTTGATGATGTACATATGGGGGTTTTAAGTCTTCTATTTACGAATGATTAGAATATTGACGTCACAACGTTGTGAAAAACAGACTTCATCCATTCAAATGACGTTTAGCAAATATTGTGGTTTGCATATCATTTGTACCAGCGGTTCTGTAGCTGTCCTTTATATCTGCCAGTAATAACTGATGAAGTATTTGTATCTTGTACGAATATAAACCCAAGATTCCTTCCAGAATACATCGAATCGATGATTACAGAATCTCTGTTAATCTATTAATGCATTAATCTGTTAATGTATTAAGTTTAGCATGCCTTTCAATAAAATAATGCTTTTCTTGCAATTTCTGTCTTCTCTTATGTGAAACCTTCGAAATGAAATACTTGAGGGTTCACCAATTTTGTGGGAAATGTTAATCATTATCTTTCGACTTTTTCAATGATGGTATAATGTCAGAATCAAATAACAAATTCTCGTTTTATTCTTAGCCTAATTTCAATGAAACATCTCAGCATGACGTGCGAATTTCCTTTTTTTTTTGTTTTGTTTCTTAGGAATTATATTTTTATACAGGGAAAAGAAATTCTATGCGTCCTCTGATATCTATATTAGCGCAAATTGATATTTTTTCGAGCAATTCTTTCATTATCAATTTTTGAAGATTTTACAAATGTACGACGCACCTTGTATTATAACTGTCGAAAATTTTAATTCGACATTTCAGCAAATCTTCTCGTTTCAGACTTTCTGAATCCGAAAAGCACATTTTTGGAATTGTGAATGTCTTCCTAGATGGAAATACTATTAACTCAAAAAACTCCTTCATATAGATGAATCAAAGTTTAATGTATGGTCTCTATCCAAAATGTATAGATTTTTGTCAAATTTTGAACATATTTCATTATGCCTTTTCGATTGGCCGATAATAAGTTAACATGATAACTACAAAACGAAGAGAGCTTAGGTGGATAAAATTTGGCACGCAGACTTATCATTTAAGGTATAAACTCAAATGAAATTCGGAAACAAATCCTACAAGATGGTCGTCTGTCAGTTTGAACTTTCTCAAATATATAAACATGATAACTCAAAAATAAAATGAATAAAATTTATAAAATACGGTATATGGCATTGCGATTATAATTACAAGTGTCAAATTTCGATTTTAATCAGATAGAATAAAAATCTACCAAAATGCGCTTTCGGTTTTCTGTTACTTTTGCAGTAATTGTATCCGAACGATTAATCGACAAATATGGCACTCTAATTGGCTCTTTTGTAGTAGTTGTTTGACAACGGCATACGGTTATAAACACACAAGTACATTTATTAGGAAAAATCCGAGAAAGCTTTAGGGAGACCACTCTAGCTGGTTTTTATTCTTTTTAAGTATATGAACTCATGCGTATAGCAATGTAACATTGCTATACAGTACTATATAGTATATACTATATATAAATACTATGCTATACTAAAGGACCATGTCAAACATTTAAATTACATTATTATTACAAGAATTTCTTTATTGCTATTACTTTAACAAGATTTTAAATAAATTTGTAGTCTAAATTTACAAATCCTTTTAACAACAAGTTTGACACTTAAATTGCCTAAATGTAGTTCTATCCTTAGAGTATTATTACTAATCTTCTTTTATAAGGTCTAAAATTATATTTGAGTACTTTTTTCTTTAGAGTTTTCTGTTTAGATAGAAGGATTAGAAAGGTAGAAATTTTTATTTTATTATTTATATTGTATTAAATTATAGGAAGGAATGTTAACTATAGAAAGAATGCTAACTACTTATTTTACTTTTTTTTAAATATTCTATTCTATCTCTTATTTCTAATTGAATTTTCCATAATCTTCTTACTTCTCAAATAATAGAAAACGGAATCTATTAGATTTCAATTGTATTCTTATATTTAGAATAAAATGTCATGTTGAATCCTGTCATTGTAATTATGATAAATTTGACAAAAGGTATGTTGCTGTGCTATTACTGATTATTTACATATGATTAAGTAAAGAAGAAGAAATAAAATGAAATGTTACAGGCAAAAAACCCTCCATCGCAGCTGTTATTGCAGGGAAAATGAATTTCACATTACAAATGGTTTAACGGTTGGTAAATTGGATTAATTGCGCAAAACCTTATTTCATTGTGCTGCACCAAACATGTGATTGAAGTGGATGCACACATGTTTGTTGCATCGTAAGTGGTTTCAAATAATTATCAAAAATTCTATGGCTAGATGTGGCTTGAAGAATAAAAATAATGATAAATTCCCAGATGAAATAGATAAGGAAGGTGAAATGTATTTCAGAATTAATAAAAATAACTTGTAGAAAACCATGCATAATTTAATGATAAATACCGTCATTATTTTAAAATAAAAAAAATACTAAATAGCAAAATTATTCGAAAAAAAATGGAAAGGGAAACCTGAGTTTATATATTTTTATGTTTCATTAGAATTATAATTTTGATCTCCATTTCACACTAGATGATAGAGATGGATATCTAATCATTTAAATGCCTCTGTCTCTATATATGGAAATAATCAGAAAGAGCATTTGAAATTTCTGGTGGGTTGCATTTCAGAATAACATATATAGGGGAAAGTGAGGTACTACTTAAAGATTCGGATCTTCATGTTGAAAACATTTAATGTAAATATAGCTTAGTGTTTGTTATGTTAAATATGTTTGATCAATGCAAGAAGTCTAAAGAGCATAACTTTAAATGATGATTAATGTTAATTTTTTATAAGGAAAACACCGAATAAAGAGCTTTTTTTGGACAAAATTTCAAGAAATTTCCATCCCAGTTTCCATAATTATGATCCCTAAGACCTTAAACTAAACTTCTTTTAAAAGTTAATATATGTATGACACGTCCTCGTCTTTTCTTATGTCATAATAAAAGTAATATTTTTTTTATTCGATTTCAGTAGATCTGAGGTATATTGCAAGGAGGAAGAAAATAACTGACGAGTTCTTATATTGACTAAGCAGCTCAATTCCTTAATTCCTTACTATAGAAAACAGAAAGATAATTCAATGTAAGTAATTTATCGTATAATCATAACAACTAATTTTTGTATTATAGGTTTCATTCTATCTAAAATAATATAAAAAAAAGGATTTTTTTTATCCCTAATTTTAAATGATTTTGAACCTAACAATGTTATACTGCATTGAATTGTGTCATCAAGTGCTTTCTATTTCCCTTTTATTTGTCTTAATGTCTAGAATTTTTATGAAATTAGACTTGAAGGCGGCAAATGTTATGAAATTTTCCTTTGTTTATATATTTCGCAGAAACTAATTATTACCTCCTCCCTTCTTACTGTCAAGATATTATTTATTGTATCTGGCATGTTTTTGAAAAATATAATATGATGTGAATGGAAGCAGATAAATTTTAGAGTGTCTTAAATTATGACATTTCTAAAATCTTATTTTCCTCAAAATGTGAAATGAATCTGTGTTCGAATACACCTCCGTACAAATAAGATGTCTTCAAAAGTTAAAAAAAAAGGGAATGAACATAAATAATTATGAAGTAAATTTTAAAGAGGACGTGGTTTCTTTAAAAATCTGATTTCTTTTATATTTATTTTTAAAAATATATCCAAAGGTTAAAGGAAATGAAATTTGTCCCTTTTAGATATTCTTTTCTCCAAACATTGGTTTGAAATTAAGTCCTTTATTAAAAAGTCCTTTAGTCCTTTAATTGAATCCCTTATTTAAAAGAAAATATTTTTATCATTTATTCAAATATAAATAAAAGTCATTGTGCCTCAGTATTACGTGTTTAAGTATTTAAGTTTGCCCCTCATCTCGTGACCCAATTAAAAAAAATTCGCACAGATTATTTAAAAGAATACTATCATTATTTCAAAGTTAAATATTAAAATTAAATATTAAATAAATATTCAGTTAATTTAAAATAGTTTTTCTCCACATTAATTTCGGGGGAAATATTTCCAATATAAATATTTTAAACTTAAAATTCAAAATAAAATCCATTTCAATGATATCAAAGTAATGTATGTAAAATATTTCTTTCAAATGTCTTTAATTTCTAAAAAAAGGATTACAATGAATTTTAAGAGACTTTACCACCATTTTTAAAAATTTTTGTTTTATGTTAATATATATTTGTTTGCTTGTTTTAAATCCCCTGAAATTAATGATTTAACTTTGCTTAAATGTAGACAAACAAGTCAACGCTTGAAACAGAGAAAGGAAAAGTAAAGTGTTCCCGTGTAAATAAAGTAAAAGTTCGACGGCAGAAGTCGCTTCAGGCTATGGAAAAATTAGCCGATTTTTCACTTTCTTGCACAGGAATTTCGGAGAAAATTATTCCAAAAAATTTACGTTATCATAAAAAAAACACTTTTACCTTTTCGACAATGCTAGTTTTATTTCAGTGCATTTTTTAAAAATTTTTATTACTTTAGTAATTTTAACTCAGGTGATTTTGAAAAAAGGGCATTTATAATTACTTCTTTTCGTGGGCAACATTACGAGTTTGAATTGCTCTACCATATTTTTTTCTGATTCTTCTTTCGTTCAATACATATATATAGAGTCGCATTCTGTACATTATATTTTATATAAAAGTAGTTTTTGCATTAAAAGTAATATATATGAAAGGATTTTGAATCCAAGTTACGCCGGGTATATCAACTACTTTTATATAAATTTATTAAACTAATATTTCGATGTTTTCTTAGAATCTAAGGCAACAAAAATTTTTTTGCCTTCAAAGTAACTCAGTGAATTTTTTGTTATTTTTATTTTATTCACTTTTTTTATTCAAGGATGTAATTAAATCATTATTATTATCATTATTTTGATTTTAATCTTCCTTTAAAAGGGCGATTTTTTTATGAGCTAAAGCAATAAAAATAAAACTATTTTGTCAGTAAATTTTTTAGAAAAATGGAACTTTTCATAAATCGTCTTTATTTTAACAAAATATTGTTTTTTGGCATTTTCATTAGGTATTTGCTTTCTAATTATTTTAATTTTTCTTCAATCTATATAGAACTCTGTAACTAAATATATATTGAGAAAGAAGTATTAAAAATATTATCTTAAAATTATTTGTAGTTCAGAGATATCATTTCTATAATTTGGAAATATCTACAGCATTTCCTAAGAAGAAACATTATATTAATATTTTTATAAATCACAAATAAAAATAATAGGATAATGATAATGCCTATAAAGGCTAAGGAATGGGACCTTCGAAAGCTATTTTATAAATCAATTTTTTAAAGTTATTTTAATTATTTTTTATCAAAAAATATATTTATCGAAATGTGTTTTTAGTTTTTAAAAGATGCAGATTCATTAGGTTTCAAATTTTAGAAAGAAATGCAATGAATATCTAATAAGTTAATATACGTGTATATTTAATCATTATAATAATAATAGACTTTCTTTTGCTTTATAATAATAATTATAAAAATATGATGATATTTTTTATTATATTAAGGGGTCATTATAATTTAATAGGAGATTTCGATTTACAGCCAAAGGATTTCTCAAACCCAACTCCGATATTCCATCACTTACACAGATCAGGTGCAGACTCACTCCAACACTGTAGGTAAACCATCCTCTCTCCCAATTCGAACGGAAGATTGGTAGGAAGGATACCACCTCAGGTGTCGTCCTCGGCTTTGAGCGCGATTCAAAATGACGAGATCGGTCCTAAACTAGTTCTTGTATTATGCGAGAACATACCATTAATTTGACTCTAATTTTATTAGTTTTTTTTTTCATTGCTGTATTGCTCTTTATTTAATACAAAATACTACGTTATATCTGGAAATAGTAGACAATTTCAGGGATTTGAAATTTGTATTTTTGTTGTTGTCGTACTCCTAAAAATTTCATTGAAAATGATATTCCATATTATTACTGTGTAGATTTAACCGGGAGACATACTTATCAAAGGTAAAAACTATCAATAAAATAGTAAGCAACTGTAGGAACTGAAACGAATAAAGAATATTTAAGAAATAAAAATGATTTGCGGTAAGAAAAAAATAGTATGTTGAAATATAACGGATAAAAAATATACTGTATGATGAATACGTCAAATTCTATTGCATTATCGAACGCCCAAGAATAAATTTGGAAAATGACTAGAAATAAAATGAAATCTGAACAGTAAAAAAAATTATCTATTAGAATACTACTTATTATTAAAAATTGACTATGAAATATTGATAAATTTATTTTTCTCAACAGAAATTAAAAATAATGCATTCAAATATTTTTCCATATTCCATATTCAAATTTTACTATAGTATATAGGAATGTGATCTCTACTAATAATAAAAATGAATGTGTAGTCGGGTCTTTCTATGTTGATCTATACATATCAAATTGTTTATTCTACAATTGTGAAATTTGGCGCATAGAAAATGGAAATGGGCACATCGGAACTAAGGAGGATTCGAATACATCGAAAGGTTTTTAATAGAATTTTAATTAATGGATATTAAACTGAAATTGGGAATATTCCCTCAAAGACTTTCGAAAGTATTATTGCACAGAAATAAATTTTACGTCTTTCAATTTTTTAAATGTAATCAAATGTCATTTTTTTTAATTTCTAGTAACTGTTTTTAACGATATCAATTTTATATTCCTACAAATTTTTTTCTGAATTTTGGCAATTTTTAAAAAGTATTTTTAAATAGATTACATCGTTGTCCTGAAATTCAAACCCATTTAATTCTTTCATCAAATTTTTAATTGCATGGTTTTCTTCCAATATTGAAAAAAAGAAGAAAGATTCCATTTAAATTTGTGTCGTTTATAAAACAAATGATAAGGAGGAAAACGAGAAAATTCGAAGATAGTTGAATCCTAAATTTATATTTATAATAACGCAATGATGTATGCTGTTCTCCATTAGAAACGTTCATATAGACAATGAATCGAACATATGTAAAATATTAAAATAAAATAGCTTTAAGGGCTGATAATTTGACGGATTTATAGGCTTTAAATTATTGTTAACAAAATATATAATCAATTGCGTATAACCAATATCTCTGACAAATCAGATGATTGCCAAAGGACATTGGTATTTCGCAAATTGCAACTATGAATTTTCCAAAAATTAATTCTAAAAACAATTCCAGAAAGAACTTAAGAATTCATTGCCCCAACATTTGTTAAAGAAGTATCTAGAATTATCCAAATTAGATGCTAATATGAAACATTCAAATAATAACCCGCAAAGTAAATTAAAAGTCAAAATTCAGTATTCTAGTACCAAAACTTATGCGTAAAAGTTTTCGTATAAAATAGCGCATAAACATTTCAGAGAGACACATCTCAAAAGTTACGGAAACCATTATCTTTAAAAGGGATGGGAGCCGCCTAGGGTGTACTTCCCGTTGATGAACCAAATAAATATAGAATGAACTAATGTTGCTTGTAGTTAATGCACATGTCCAATGTGCGGTCGATTAACCCAGAAGGAGTTGAGAATTTAACGCTTAGAAGCACCTTGGTTTAAATGTTTCGCACTTCATTCAAACTTTTCATTGAATATTCTTTATTCTATTTTTAACTTCTTGAAAAGGTGTTTATTTTTCTCCATTGGGATTATTTCAGAGGGAAGTATTTGCAAATAACTGTCCAATTTGGAATTAAATCTGGAAAGATTTGAACGAAATGGCTCAGTATGAATTGCCTTGAGTTAAAGTACAAAGTAAAATTTGTTTTGAATTGATAAACTGATTCTTAATAAGCTGCTTTAAATAAATAATTTAATCCATCTGAGAAAATGAAGTATATAAATTTTAAAGTTCAGGTTTTTGGCTTATAGAAAATAATAATTTATTTCAAATTTAATTAAATTTATTCAAATATTAATAAAGATTATGGAACAATCTGGTTATCTAAATGCCTTTCTTATGAAATTGTATTATCTATATTTTGCTCTACAAGAGCAATGATTTTGATAAATATTCTCCCTTTTTTTTAAATCTCTTTAATGTATTATGTTGGTGAATTCTGATTGCATAAATGTATATCTTAAAGTTTCAATTCAATAACAACTTTTTAATTCAGGTCAAATATTTAACATCATTCGTTTCAGCAACATGGGATTTAACTATTTTTTCTTAAATTTATAAAACATAAATCTACGATGATTACATTTCAGTAAATATATATTTCAATGAGGAAGCAATTTAGTCATTCGAGATCTATTTATGTAAGCATTTCAACTTATTTTGTTACTATATCAGAATAAGTTTGGAATTATTTTTGTTACAAATTTTGTCGAATTTGTATCGTGATAACAAGAAAAAACTGCGTGGAAACTATCCAATTTAACAAATTTATAAAATAATAATTTGTAAGATATATTTAAGGTTATTTTATACATAAAGATAGTATTTTACACATTTAGATGGTAATTTTTTCTTAATGATGATTCATGAATATTAATAAAATCATAAAAACGATAACAAACAAATATGCTCTGAGAGTTAGTGTGATATGTTTCTTAAAATCTGTCTTCTTACACTGGAATTCTGTTAACGGCTCCTACATAGACAATAATAAGCTTCAAAACATTCTGTCGTACAATTTAGCTAGTCTTAAAAATTACAAGAACTAAAAAATAAATTAATTTATATGAGCTTCTATTAAAGGTTTTTTTTAAAATTTCTTTAATGATACTGCGTGAGACAAAGGCATGATTTCGATTGCTTTCATCGATTTTTTCACACTTCATTCATTGATTGTATTAAAATATTAAAGCTATTTGAATCTATTCAAACATGATAATTGCATTTTTCTAAAAGAAACTATGAACAATTATCTTAACACTTGATTCACCAAGGGGTCATTTTGACCCCTCTGAGAAAACATTTCGTTAATTTTCTTCCGGGAAATTATTGTCTTATTTTATGATAATATTTTAATTAGTTTTTGCTAACATTTATAAGACATATAATCGGAAATATTATCTTTTTGTTAGTTTGTTTGTTTCAGATAAATATATATAGTATACTTACTTTTACCTAAGAGGTCATTTGGGCATTCGAATAAATACTGCTGAGAATGCATATATTTATATTTGAATATGTAACATAGATATAGGTATAAATATAGAAATAAGTATGTGTTAATAAATATTTGTATATAAGAAGCAAGAAGCCGAAGCCGAAAGTCAATCAGATAGAAGCTATTATAGGCTGTTAGTAAAATGTGTGATTCAATGCTTTTGTAGAAAATTAGATGATCTTGAAGACCAAGAATAGTATATAAACACTTTTTTAATAAATAAACACTGAGGAACTACCTTTTCATCACACCACACCTCAAGAAATATATTAAAAATATAAAAGTTTTTTTCTACATTAACTTCATGATAAATAGGATAATTAATATTTTTTTCTAATTAAATACCGAAACAGGACATTTTGATCCCTTTGGTAGAAATAGGTCTACGCCAACTCATAATAAACCTAGTGTTAAAAGAAAAAAAGCATGGCCAGAATACTCAATGTATTCTTTAATTTATGGTTTGGCATGCTCTTTTAATTAAGATTATACTCCAAGAACAGTATGATCTTCATGGATCGATTATCTATATTTCATAGAGAAACTTACTAACGAAGCATAGAGAAAGACAATGTTAATGAATGAAGATATTGGCTTTCAATTGACATTTTGAATTTTAATTCTGTCTAGGTTTAATCTAGCTTATATAATCCAAATATTTTCCACCTATAACTTATCCGTTTAAAAAAATTACTTATACATTTCTTTATAGATTCTATAACCTATTTTGTTATTTTTTCAATCCTTTAAAATTAATTTGACAGTTAACTTGTCACTAAATTTATATCATTGAAGTGTTTATTATAGAAACTTCCAATAAGCTCATTGACAAAAATAACACTTAATTTATTTCGCCTAAAAGTCGAGATACGAACAATTAGTTTTTCCTGTAAGATGCCCTGATAGTATCTTTAAATGCAATTCGTAAACAATTTTTTTTTTTTCATTTTTCGCAATATTATACTTTAGTTATCATTTCGTTATTTTAAATGATTTTAACCCAAAAAGTAGAAAAAAATTCTTGAATAGAAGATTAATTGTGATGATCCAATAATAGTAAAATTCGATCGCACAATTTTTAAGGCAATTCTTGAAAGTAATAAAGTTTGTATGCATTAAATGACAATTTGTGAATCCTCTAAATTTAATATCAATTAGAATGTCATAGGTGGCAGCTATCAGGTATATACTGAAGGGGACTATAAATTTATTCGTAATATTTTGCATTTTATGTATATTGTCTATTAATCTTTTCTAGGGATTTCTTAAAAAGAAATACTGTTGAAATTTATGAAGAGGATGCCTTATTTTAAAATTAATAAGTCCCTATTTAATATTTATCTAAATGATAAATGCTTGTTTTCTTTGTTACAAAAAATTAAAATAAACGACAATGAAAAGAAAAAAAAAACAACTCTAGCTAAGCATTAATAGTATCCTTAAGAAATTCGGTCCAAGATTACATTAAATCTAAAGTTCTTTAGAAAAACATTTTAATAGATCTCTGTATTATTTAGCATTCTAAAAGCATAATTATCAGTGAAACTTTTCATTAAATTGTTTTTAAAATTAGTAAAAAAGATGAATTACGGTCTAAAATCTAAAGTTCTTCTTTTGTAAAATATTTTAATAGATCTCTGTATTTTTTAGCATTCTGAAAGCATAATTATCATTGAAACTTTTCATTAAATTGGTTTTAAAATTAGTAAAAAAGATGAATTAGTGTTAAATTCTATATCATGAGAATAAAGACCAGTACAACAAGAAAACATGAAGGAATCGCATTTCTTTTTATTCTAATACATAGACGATTGCTTTTTAAAGATAAATGTCTTATTTATTCTATAAAAATAGCGGAAAAAGTACTTCAGCCACTTAAATAAAATTGATTCAATTTTTATTTTAGATCTTATTTTTGTTCTTTTCTTAGCAAAACATCTATATAACGGATATTTCTCCCCAGGTCTTTTATTCACATTGAAATGCAATTATACTAAGAAATGCACTTCGCTTTCAATTTAAATGGCTGGAATTCTTGCATAGGTTTTTTTTCAATTGAATCCTTATTTTCAATGAAGCATTAAATCTAAATATTCTAAGACTTACTCTTACTCAATAAAAGTAATAAATTTTATAAGAAATATGATGCCTTATAAAAAGAAAATGTAATATATGAATTGATTTTACTATATGTGCCTTAACACTTCCACAAAATATTGAACAATTCAAAATAATTTTCAAACTTTAATTTTAATTTTTCACTGACATTGTTTCCTTTTGTTTGTATTTTCATTAGAATAAATTGATTTTCATTACATAATGCAAATTATATACATTTTTATACTTCTAAGTATTTTCCATAATGGCGTCTTGAAATTAGAAAAAATATTGTTACAAACCTGCAATTCGGCTTCCCAGCATAGTTTGTTCCATCGTCGGAAAGAAAGTTTTAAAGTCATCGGTACTAGACGGCGTCCAGGTGGCGCGTCAAAGGTCCCAGAGCTTGGCGACAAACTTGGCGACCATTTAGCGACTTGGCGACGAATTTGGTGACTTTGGCGCCAAAATAGATAATACCCGAAACTTCGAGAATTTTCCCGATCCGTCCAGTAGGAACCGAGATACGCCTCGAACGTTCCTGATTGGTTGAGAGGCTTCTAGCCCCGCCTCCTGAGACCTATAAAAGGAAGCGGCCGCCGCTGCCAAAGGGGAGACGAAGAGTAGTCCGAAGACGGAGCGGAAAAGCCAGTAGTCAGAGTGGACGGAGTGGTCGAAGAAGAGTAAGCGGAATCGACGGAGCGAAGTCAGTAATCCGAGTTGGAGAAGTAGAAGACGGAGTAGTCGGAAGCGACTAAGTCAAGCTAGTGCTGAACTGAGCTGTGCGCTACAGTAGTCAGAGTGGACGGAGTGGTCGAAGAAGAGTAAGCGGAATTGACGGAGCGAAGTCAGTTATCCGAGTCGGAGAAGTAGAAGACGGAGTAGTCGGAAGCGACTAAGTCAAGCTAGTGCTGACCTGAGCTGTGCGCTACTGTCTGCAGTAGATTCTGGTTGTATGCTGCTGTGTGTGCTGTTGTATGCTACACGTCTCGGGTGAAGATAATCGTCTTCTGTGCTGTATATAGTCGCTTTGTGCTGTCCTGTGTGTCTTCGTGTAAATAAGCGTCGTTGTTTTATTTTCTACTACCGTCTGCTTATTGAGCGTTCTACACACCATATCACTTCCACTATCCAAACGAACCCCGGTAAAGAAATTTCGTAACAATATCTTTGTACTCCATTTTTTATATAAATATATTCATTATTAAAATTATACAAAAATGAAGTTTTTATAGTAAGATTTTATAAATAATTAAAATAGAATTAAATATAATAACTATTTGAATTTTTATGGATAACATTATTTTCCATAAAAAGGAACATATAATTTTAATTTCACTATAGCAGTTTCACAAAAAAAAAGTATAAAGTATATTACATAAGTTGAAAATTCACTTGTTTCGCAGCGAATATATATTTATGTTTGTTTATCGTCCCATTTTTAATTATAAAATTCAAATTTCCAAGTTTTCGAAAATTATAATTTGTTTTAAGTAAATCTTTATCTAGTATGAAAGTTAATAAACGCGCTGTACTTATTAATTATTTTATAATCAGAATTTTTCTATAAAATTTGAAATTGAATTAGAGGTTAAGCTAGCAGAAGACACTGCTAAAACTTTCACACTCACAAGCCAAAGAAGTTTGTTTATTACTTAGTTTGAATTTTATCCTTAATACACGGATAGAACACACAAAAATACGTGGTAATTGTATTTTCGAAATTTATCGTGCTTCAGGTAAGATGAATAGAAAATGTCTATATGTTCTGAAATCATTATATTAAGAGGGTTTAACCAAAAGTTATCAGAATTCTTAGACATTATTAATCTGTTGAAAGTATAGCAATTCTAATAAAACCAATAATTTCTCTAAAATGATAATTTTTGATAAATGACGCATTATCAAACTATATAAATATATTACATATTTTTTTTCAATCAAAAAAGTTAATGATGATTGTAGTATGAGAATTCTTTCCATTGTAATTCATGATGAATTCAATGATAATATGAAATAATTGAATGATGATATGAATTGATGATAATATGTGATATATTATCAGAGAAAGAAGCATTACGATTAAAATCTTTCTGCTTAGTCTTATTAAATTTTCTATATTATTAAATTGACACTCTTTGCTGACTGCAGCTTAAAGTATTTAATGCAATGTTGCCCCAGTTGAATTATTCGCTCTAGGTGATCAGTTAGAAATGTACATGTTCTTAAAATTAGTGATATATTTTTATGAGAATAATGGAATTGCTGTTATAATTAGTCTATTAGAATTATTATATTGTATTAGACTTGAATTGAAATTGTTATTATAATTAAACTAAAAGAATTTTTATATTATATTAGATTTATATTACAATTGCTATTATATTATATTAAGTTTATAATGTAATTGCTATTATAT
>JAPMOR010031136.1:3792-23091 GCA_026543865.1 Argiope aurantia | reverse complement strand
AATTGCTATTATATTATATTAAGTTTATAATGTAATTGCTATTATATTATATTAAACTATAAGAATTATTATATTAAATCGGACTTATATAGAAATTATATTATACTAGACTGTAAAATTACATTTATAAAAAAAGTTCTCCTTCAATATTCCTCTGGCAACCCTATATGAACTTTTATCACGTTGTCCATCTTGCCTGTAACTCTGTTGTCGTCATATATTATTGATTAAATAATACATGTCAGAAGATCCTTTAATCTTCAAACAAAATGTAAAAGGAACAATATGTGACTAAGTACAAGATAAATTATTTTTCCTTTCATTAATTTTTTATATATTTATTTTGTATATTTATTTTTAAATTATAATTTTACTGAGCAATTAAGTTATAATTTAATTTATATTTAAATTATTGTTATTATAGTTCAAAAGGAAATTAAAACTTTCATTGAAATTGCTTTAATATAGCATTTTTCCCAAATACAGTATTTTTCAAAATTAACGAAATCTGAAACTTACATGCAACTTTTATGTAGTATTTAAATCTAAATCATCATTTTTACGTGGTACTTAAATTTGTAAAAATTTAAACTTTATAACATAAATTGTAATTTCAACTTAGATTGCAAAAGAATTGTTAACTCATTCAATATCATTAGAAATCCTTTGAGTAACGAAATTAGAGTATAGTTATATTAATGTAATTTATATTTAAGTTAAAGCAACACTAGGGCTATTTTGGGACGGACCTCGTAATTTGGAACCTCGGTCAGATGACGAGGACGACACCTGAGCTGGTACCCCCCTCTCCACACCACGACACGCCAGTGGGAGGACGTTTGTTGAGGACGATTAACGTACACCAGACCCGTTTACACGACGGTTCTTCGGTGGAATCGGGTCTCGAACCTGACACCCTCCTACTAAGAAGCCGAGACCTTACCACCAGACCACCGCGACCCCTAATGCAATTAGAGACTAATGTGTTTAACTTCTATTTTAATTTCCACTAAATAAAAATATGAAGTGGGATGCCGTCGTCCTGGCAGGGGGGTAGCGCGTCTTCTTCGTGATCTGGGCGTCCCAGGTTCGAGTTCCAGCGTGAGCAGGGTTGTTTTTATTCTGTGTTCTATTTGTAAGGTGTGTTCCCCCCCCCCCCCCATTGCAAACAGGCGTTGTGCAAGCGAATGTGCCGCATGAAGTAGCTAAGTCGTATTCTTGGTCCAAGTTGGAGCTACTGAAAAAACAAGAGACGCTCACTCGACTTAAATCGCTGACGTAGTCAAGCGGGCTTGTCAACAACAAGTACCATTTATAGCAACAACAACAACATGAAGTGGAATTAACGACATGAAAACTATCCAGCTTTTATGTATTTATTGATACGAAATTAAGAATCACTGAACTCTAGAGATTTGAAACGAGGAGATATTAGCATTATGTTGCCCTAAAATGAAAATTACTTTCCTTTTTTCTTTTTCTTTTTTGACTAAAAACTGTGAATTTTAATTTATTGCTTAAAGAATTCTGATTGAATTGTGCTGATGTTTAATATTGTTTTATCCCAAAGGTTATTTAAAAATCTTTTTTGCAAGTTTTTTTTTAATGCGAATTCACAATTTGTTTCCATGACATATTTTTTTTCTCCCTCAGACATAATCACATTTGTTTCCTTATACATTCAAATAAATGCGTTTATTTTATTATTTATTCTTTCCCAAAGGTCTAGAAAGGCTCTTCCTAGTTAATTAAAAAAATTTGTTACTGTTTGAAAATAGTTTTTTTTTTATGTTAAGAAATGGCATCTCTGGTGGAAAGTCATACCGGTTACAGATTTTAAGATAAATTGAAAATGAGTTATAAAGAGAAAAGATTGCAGTTGATAATGAACTTGAGACAAAATCGCTTCCATGTTTTTGAAGTATTTTTTTAAAAAATTGTTTTTCTACTGAACATAACTTGATTGCTTATAGGAATGGAAATCACCACTTTGCTGAGCTTAAGTGTGTATAAAGTATTTTCTGGTTATAATTTATTAAATAAGAAGAAAAAAAATTAAAAACCATACCAAATTTTAAAAATCAGAATGGATTTTGTCATCATGGAATAAATTAGTGTTAACATTGGTAGTTTTTTTTTTTTTTTGATGAGGACAATTGATACTCCATTAGCTTTATCACCCCGATTAAAATCTCTTTAATAAATAATTTACAGTTTACAATTTTGAAGGCTATATAAATATATTTGTATTGAGCATAAATAGGTTTATAAAAAACACCAGAGAACGAAACTTTAAAAACCAAATTAGAAGCATAAATAGTTAATAGAGATATTCTCTGTCTCTGCAGAGTTCAAAATTCCTGATGAAACTAAATAAAATCACTTTGGCTATCCAAATTAATCTCCGTCTGCAATATTTCATTAATGTAATAAAATATTGTGAAAATATAAATAACGTATTAAATATATTTAGAATATAAGGTAAAATGTAAAGCAAAAGATGTTTATAACCATCCTATAATGGATATAGTCATGCATCAACATATAAAAGGAGTAATCACATATTTAGATGGACAATTTTATTTTAGGAATGCAAATATATTATAATATAGAAAAAGCGTCATGTACTAATAAAGGGTATCCCAAAATTAACGCAAGATGGGAATTTGCCACCATTATTGCAGTAATGGGCTGGCAAAACTATTACAATCCAGTTAGTAAAATTGGAGCGTTACACGATAGAAGTGTTAACGTAAGATTTGAATTAAATAAAATCACTGTTATCTTCTTTAAATTGTTATATTTTTTATATAACCGTAAAGTACACAAGATAGGGTTATGTATGAAAAACACATAGGGCAAACGGCCTCCATGGCTTTGCTGGAATACTCACACTTTTTTGTCGAAATTTTCTATGACCATTTTACATAAATGTTACTGAATTTTCCGTTGTAGCTGCTTTGAATTTCCTCCTTCAATGCAGGCGTGCTTATGAGTTTGTTAGCATAGACCTTTGAACTCAAATAACCCATTGAATTCAAATCCAATGGTGTTAAATCACTCAACCCAAGGAGCCAATTTACAGATTTTCGAACTGTGGCCGCCAGACTTTAATTATTTTTGAAATATTTTCCAACAATGAAAACACATTGTTCCATCGTGTAACGCTCCAATTTTACTACCCCTTAACTATCAGCTGTCAAATGTTTTTTTTTAATAAGGTTATCAACAATTTACTGCAAAAATGGCGGCAAATTCAAATCTTGTGTTAATTTTGGGATATCCTTTATTTATTTAATAGTACGTTGTCCGATGATTATGAATTCAAATAAATGTCCTAATTACATATATCATTTCTGTTGTACGTTAAATTTCTCCTGACCAAACGTCCTCCCTCTGGTGTGGTGTGGTGTGGAGAGGGGGGGTGCCAGCTCAGGTGTCGTCCTCGTCATCTGACCGCGGTTCAAAATTACGAGGTCCGTCCCAAAATAGCCCAAGTGTTGCTTCAAACGGGACGTTAATATAACTAAACTAAACTAAACTAAACACATATATCATTGCTCATTTTAATTGGCCAATAATTTGTGAATTCCCAATATTTTTCTATGACGAAATGTGTTCATAGAAGATATTAGAGATTACGAACTATAGGATCCTTACTTTCCCGGAGAAGAAGAGGACGGATATATTCAAGTTTGCATGCGGAGAAATAAAAACTAATATTTGACTTATTACTATCATGATAGTGTACGAACATTTGATGCAGATTTCATCATAATAAAATCTATAGTGTGGGCAATATTTAAACCTAATAACTGGCATCGATAAGGGAGTCTATGGACGGATACAGGAAAAAAATCTCTTCATCTAGAATTCTATTACGCCATACCTTATGTAAAATTAAAACTTTCTGTTCTGAGAAATGGGTTTTGGGCCGATGAATGTTATTTTAATCCAGTTTTCAATCGAATCAAAATAGTTTATTAAAAGTTGATGGTGATTTGATACTCTCGGCAATAGCATTTTTTACTATGAGCGATACTTACATACATTTTTGTAAAAGTAGCAGGAATATTTGGAAAAAAATAAATATTTATTTTTAAAAAAGTTCAGATTTTTTCGTATATTTTCTGTTTATTTTGTGCAGTGATTCAAACAAATTATACAAAATTTTTATAGTATGTGACACAGAGGGAAGTATTATATTAAAAGTGAAAATGAATTCCATATATATTCGAGAAAATATCAGTAATTTTATTGCATGAATTTTAACTGCATGTGCGTGTTGTGCAGTCCATTTCTCTTTTTATAGTTTTAAAGTCAGAAATATAAGGGAACTTATACAAAAATTTCGAGTTGAATATATATATATAAAATTCTGAAAGATATCGACATTGCAATGGGGTGAATATTGATTGCTCTTCAAGGGAGCTGAAATACAAAAGGTTTTTAATTAGTTATCTTAAGATATTTTAAAGTCGAAACTTCAAATGGTTATAAAAAATTCTATGAAAAGTTAGAAAAATATTAAATAATTGTTCATATCTAGATATTAAAATAGTAACGTAAATTTCAGTAAATTCTTTATCACATAAAACAAAAAATTACAATAGTAATCATTATTATTTGCATAATAACTAGATTTCTAACATTATGCAACTAGAATTAATATTGATGTAGAAATTAATAAAAAATTACATTATTTATGATGGTCCATTTACTGAACATTATGTTACGAAAGGTTCTGGATATATAAGATATTCAGTATACTTTTAATTTTTCTCGTTGTTTATAATGGCACTTGCCATGGCCAAGCTCGATGACGAAGTCAACGATTTTAAGCCAAGGGAGCGTCTCATGTTTTTAGCAGCGCCAACTAGGACATCCCATTCGCTTGCACAATCCCTTTTTACAGGTGGGTACATTCACACGTCTCACAGATAGAACAGATGAAGAACAACCATGTCCGAAGCGGGAATCGAAACCAGGACGCGCAGACCACTGGAAAGACACGCTACCCCTATGCCAGGACGTCGGCTTAATTTTTCTTAATAGCAATAACTGACTAAAGTTTAGGAATATCAGTTTGAGGAAAATCCTTCATATTTCATTTTCTCTTCGAGAATTATCGAAATTCAACTCCTCGTAATGCTGATTTTCTCTGAATCTTAATGCTTTGAAATTATGAAAAAAATGTGATATATTTCAAACATATTCAGTTAAAATTTCTTTATTAAAAATGCTTATATTTCCACAATTATTTATAAAATTCACTTTTAATTTTAATATAATGCTTCATATATCCTGGAACTTTTGTACAATTTTTTAGAAAATTCTATATTTAATAGTTCAAATATTAATTGTTTTTTAAAGTAGTAAATCTTTATATTTTCTTGAATATTATTGCTACTTTTGCAAAAATGCATTCCAGTATTGATTAGAATAAATAAATTCACTGGAAAAGGTCTAAAATAATTATCAAAATTTTATAAAATGTGGCGAGCAAAAAATGTTTTCTTCAATTTCTAGTGGCTCTCCAAACTGTTTTATTGGCTTAATCTTCGTGGTAAAACGTGGGTTTATGTCTATGTTTTGCTTTGTTGAAACTCAAAGACAATTCATCCAGCTTTCCTAAAAAAAACGAAAAATATGTGCGTTTATGTGAAAGCGTTTAGATGCTTTTGACCAAATAATATATATATATAACAAATCCAATTAGTCTTAAAAGTTATATGAAATTCGAAGAAATTCATATAACTAAATAACTAAAATCAACAAAATACATTCTATTTATTAAAGGCTATTCAGTGAATTTTCCTTTGTACCAAAATATATAATCATATCGTTTCAATAAAAATAACGAAATCTTCTGTTTGACTTTTTTAAAGATTTAATAATAAAATTTTTAAAGTTTTAATAATAATTTTTTAAAGATTTAATAATTAAGATTTTAATAATTAAAATATCTATATTGTTTTCTTATTTTATATAAAAACTAGCAGCACCCTCACAGCGTTTCCCGTAGCATAACATTCAAGAGAAAAAATTAGCTTTAAACTTACTAGCCTAAACCTGATATGAAAGCTTGAGGTTTTCAAACTTGCGCGGAGAAGTGCAAAACACATATACTGCTTTTTACGCATGCGTTAATCGTAGTAGGAAAATAATTAAAATCGCAATCATAAACTTTTATTTTTATTTTGATACGATTTCAATATACTAAAACCTTCCTCAAGAAATGCTCTACAAAATGGTATAAATATCTCTAATATCAGTTAAGTATTTCTCGAGTTTTTTTTTCTTTCAAACATATTGACGCTTTCAGGAGACTTCATTTTATGCTATGTATAGATATAACTTTATTAAAAGAAAAATTTGAAAAAGATGAAGATTGAGATTTGAAAAAGGTTAAGAATTATCCATTATTAATGAACTATAAAAGATTGTATTTGATTTCCATCTTTCGTCAATAAGCATTTAACTTAAGTCTTTGCATTTCATTAAAAATGAAACACAGCGAACTTTTATCATTGGTATACAGCTTTAAACTATAAAAATTACATATAAAACCACCAATTACTTCATATTATTATGACTTAAGAGGATTATATTAATTTTCTTAACTAAAAGGTTTCTTACCAGATTAAAGTTGTTGAATCTCTCAAATGCCAACTCCATATATCGTATTATTATGCCGTTTGATGAAGATCCACTAAATGCGCATTTATTAATGGATGCTCTTCATATTGAAACTTAAGCACCATGAGAGAGCATTTTGTTCATTTTGATTTATACGTATTGTGTCGGTATTATAGTAATTGCTATCATATAACCTCAGTTTTTCATAACAATGGGTTTCTTGGCTAATTAATGTTGCTGGATCTAAAATGCAATTTCTGTTCTTACATCGTATCATTATGCAACTTAATAAAGATCCGCTTATTTATTAAGAGATGCTCTGGAGACTGAAACTTAAGTACCATGAGAAACCATTTTGTTCATTTTAATTTATACGTCTCGCGTCGATAGTCTAATAATTACAATCATGATAGATAAATTTATTCTTAAACTGTTGTCAATATAAAAAATGCATTCAGTTTTAAGAATAGATTTATTTCAAGATGCTTCTTTTGATAACAAAAGCCATCAAATTATTAACAAGTTATATATACAATATCTGTATCGTTAATTACGTTTTTTTAAAGATTATTGTATCTCTGATAAAATTTAAAAGCTGTTTCAAGTAAAGTTAAAATATTTTAACTGCATTTATCAAATTAAAACTCTTCCTTTTCTATTTACAAATAAGAAAAGATTTCCTTTTCCTGGAGCAAAAATAACTGGAGAACTTCATCTCAATTCAAGTGGAATAAACATCCGTTTCCTTTTCTACATATCCCTAAATCCCACTAACGGATGCCGATTGTTTCCCTGACGCTTTTAGTGCTTTTTAGAGAGGGTGCGAAAAGAGAAAAAAAATGACTTTCTCATTCTTTCTTTTTTTTTCTTTCTTAAAGTCATGAGAAATGGAGCACGAAGAAATAACAATAAAAGCAAAGGCCTTTTTCTCAAGTGCAGATTGATTTTCACTTTACTTAGCTAGACACAATTTCATATTTGAGCCTCCTAGCCCATTCGAACAATGCAGGAGCATGTTAACTGCCATGCAAAATCGTCCCTTTTATTCTTTTTTTTTCTAGTTTTTCATCATTTTAAAGTTAAAGAATGAAGATTTTTTCAATGAAATAGAGAGAAATATGAACAGCAGGAAGTATTTTTCCCAAAGACTTCTTAGTCCCTAAGGAAAGACTTTAAGTTTAAAATAAAGAAAGCAAGTATTCTCAAGGAAAAAAATTATTTGGTTTCCTAACTCACGTATTTTCATACCTTCGGCCCTTTCATCTCTAAAAGCATGGATGTGGTAAATAGGATTATAAAAACATAAAATGTTTTGCAAAAATTCGCTTATTTCTTCGAAGATCTTTCTATGCATAAAAATATTTTGAACAGTATTAAGATTTGTGATGGCTTGAAACTATTTTATTAAAGTCTTAAGTCATTTGTAATAATTCCAAAATTAATTAATTATTGTAGTTTATAAGCACCTGGAATTATAAATGGTATGGTAAGATATAGTATTGTTCAAGTGCGTATATGTTGTGCCATCGTACATATATGTTGTACCAGTTAAATAGTACAACTGGCACAAAAGCCATCTTTAGTTAAGCTGCGTCACATACATGAAATTAAAATATTTGTATAAATTTATAATAAATCAAAACATGGAATATTTACAAAATCCAAATGTCTAAAAGCGTAAAACTGTGAGTCATGAAAAAGCGCAACAATGATTTAAGATATGGTACTTTACTAAAACGCGCGACCAATGTTTACATATGATTATTAAAACTAATATTTTTGAAAAATAAAAAGGTTAACAGGCGAGTTTCGGAAAACAGTTCACCCAAATCAGGGTAAGATTTCTGAAAATATGGAAGACGCTGTAAAGAAAATCGTGGAAATTCTACAAGAATGTGTAAAACATGCATAGGAAAATTACAAATTGAGCAAAATGGTGTTAGGTCTACCATCAACAAATGTCGGTGGGTGAATTGAGTGTGCCCAATCTTCAACCTAGTAAAAATTTTGTCCAGTTTTCTGCTGTGTAAAGTGGGCTAGAAATCTATGGTAGGCTTAATTGCATTAAGATTATTACGAATCTGTGCATCACATTCAGTTTGTCATTTGGAATGCAAAATGTGACTTAAATATTTCCTATAATCAGAAAGAGAAATCTGTGTTGGCATGAATGTTTTAGCCAATTTAGCTGCCACATCAGCCTTTTTATTTCCTGGAATTCCCACATGTGAGGGACGAAGTATAAAATAATTTCAAAGCCTTTCCAAATAAGTTTGTCAGAGCGCTCAGTTAATCAGTGTATATTATATAGTTATCTGCAGAGCATTATGAAATAAACGATAAAGCTTTTTTTTGGCAGTTACTTCTCTGTAAAAAATAGAACAAAATGAATGATTTCTTTAAGCTATTGTGGAATTTGAAATAATACAAGTGAAAGAAGTATGCTCTAGAACCTCTAGAACCATCTGTAAAATAGGTTTGAATTGACGATATTTTTGACGATGATCAGCAAAAATTTGCTGATGAATGTTATATACAGTATTTTTTTAATAAAACTGTTGAAAGAGATTCAAATATTGGATACTACGATATATCCAGGAGAGTAAGAGAAATGAATGTTCAGAAACTATTTGTTTCTTCTCTAGATGTAGTTCTGAAACTAAACAAGTCATTCTTTTTTAAGAAATAAAGCATGAAGACTCTTAAGAAGCTGCTAAAAAGCAACTTTCTATAATATAAGTTTCTTTTAAATATCCAAAAATAACTTACAAAAATTTAGGAAAAAATAGATGACAATGACAATGGGAAGAAAAAATAATTCACATATGAAATATTTAAATAATTCATAGTTTCCAGATGCTTATATAAATAATTTATGAGCCAAGAATTTACAATTCGAAATGTCCAAAATATCTGTGCTGTTTGAAATTTAAATCCTGCACCTGCCGATGCCGTGAAAATATCAATGAATAAAATATCTGATTATTCCAGCAGTTAACAAAAGCATATTTTAATTTATCAATATCATAAATTAAAATCTGCTTTTGTTTACAGCTAGAACAATCAGAAGAATGTAAGGCATGTCATATCACTGACTCTTTGACCCTCCCGAGGGCACACGAATAAAATAACTGAATGACCGAACCGCCTCTACAGCAACACCGGTGGGAACTGTGATTGAGTCCTGAGGGCAAACACCAGCCACGGTACAGCCTTTCCCTACGGAAATACGTCCCGTCATCGACTGGAGGAGCCAAGCCCTCACCTTTTCATGCAATTTCCTGGGCGGCGAGAACCAACCACTATGCCAGAAGCTTCTCATCCTCATTTTGAAGTGCCCCTCACGGGTAAAGAAGAATATAAAATGAAGAATATTTTCTTTCTTTGAAGCTATAGATTAGAAAGAACTGATAAACGAAATCTAGAGAATGTTGACTTATGCGCGTGAGCATCAATCAGATTTATTCTTTTAAATTTAGAATAGAAATATTTTTACAACACACAGGAGTTTATGGACATTCCTGGCTATTATTTTCAATTTTTATTTATTTATTTCCCGTTTATTTCCTTATTTTCGTTCTTATAACTTTTTTTATTTTATTCTGTGTTTATAATTTTGCATCACATGTGGTCGAGGTTATGCTTAATCTGCTTATTTTTATTTTTGCTATCTTCCCTTTGATCATATCAGCAAAAATCTTTGTGCTTTTTAGGAAAGAAAAGTTTCTTTACTTCGAAACTTTAAATATATAATTAATTATTGTTAAATTAGTCTATTCTGGTGTAACGTCATACAATAAAAAAACAAAATGAACGCAGAATGTGTGTGAGTGTGTGTGTGTGCGTGTGTGCGTGCGTCTCTCTCTCTCTCTCTGTCTCTCTCTCTCTCTCTCTCTCTCTCTCTCTCTGTCTGTCTCTCTCTCTCTGTGTGTGTGTGTGTGTGTCTCTCTCTCTCTCTCTCTGTCTGTCTCTCTCTGTGTGTGTGTGTGTGTGTGTCTCTCTCTCTCTGTGTGTGAGTCTCTCTCTCTCTCTCTCTGTCTGTGTGTGTGTGTGTAAGACAGATATAGAAGAATTTATACAAGCAATGCTTCTTTCTATTGAATGAACATTCTATATGTATCACACACATATTTTAGTTTAAAAATAATGTGTAAATTGCATTAAAGAAAAAATCACATATTTCGTTTGTAAGAAGTTTTGGAATTAACTCTTTAACATCCAAGCACTTTTCAAGCGGCACTCCCTTTAATAACCAGACTTTCTAAGCGTGTCTTTGGAAGACATGAACTCTTCCAAGCTGAGGGGCAGTTATCCCCCTCCCACTCCGAAATAATAAATCTGCCGGAGCTCTACTTTGAATAATTGCCTTGCGGTTTTCTACAACGAGATTCATTTTGTATCAGCTTAAGTTTTATTGTTATGTATTTATATTTTTAGTGTGAGGAGTTTCGCTCATCGTCTTTGTGGGGTATTTTTTCTTTTACAAAAAATTTGAAATTTATTCTATAATTTAGAAAATAGGATGTTAATTTTGCAAGTTTTATGTTAGGCTTCTAAGCTATTTAAATAAAAACTGGTTTTACTAGCAATTTCTAAAACATCTTTATGTTTCATCAAATTTTAAATAGGCCTTTACATTTTTTTTATGCCAAAATTAAATAATATGTCATGTATTACCACGTAAAGTTTTTTTACATAGTAATGTAGAACATGTATTGTATATACATTAATGCAATAAATACATTTTTTTTACATAGTATAGATGTCAATGCAATTCAGTAATAGGCGAATAATGTTTTAAATCTTCATTTAATACCAAAATAAAAAGTGTCGTTGAATAAAAAAAATATATTGCGGTTTTCGAAAGACATTTAGAAAATAATACATTTTTTCAACACTTAGCTGAGATTTTTTTATTGCCTTTAGCATTCTTTTTTTTTAGTATAAACGGTTATCTTCATTAAATTTTTAAATATAGAATATTATTTTGCATTTTCGATAGTAATACTAAGAAAAAAATTTTACAACTTTAATTAAATTGTTAAAGAAGTTTTCACATTTTGTTTCCAAAACCTTACGCATTCTTGCTTTTACATTAAATAATCGAAAAAGAATGTGGGGTCAATATACATTCCAAAAATATCTTCATTTTGCCATTTATTTTTACTAATCTTTTAAAATATAAATTTCAAAATTTTTGCCTAACGAAGGGAATATATTAAGTCAAACGTTATATATCTCATCTATCGAAAAAATTCGATAGATGAGATAACATATTTTTAAAGCTTTATTTAATACTGAAATACAAAAATTTATGAAATAAAATTCGTGGAAAAATTACTCAGTGAAATATATTTCGAAAAACCTTTCCTTCAGTTTTCAGCCTGAATATTTTACTAAAACAGTCATCACTATTACATTCTTCATAAACTAAATATGAAGATTAAAACCTTTATTATTACATTCAACATAAATATTATTTTTTTAGTGATAACTGTCATGCTGAATTTCTGATTTTAAATTGTTATGTGAAGTTTTCTATAGTATTATTAAGACAAGACAAATTTTTGAACGAATGTTTCATATTAAATTTCCACAAATTACGTTCCACAAATTTACGTTACCACAAAAAATCATTTGCAAATTTTTGATAATAATTAAATTATGTAACGTTTTTTGACTCCTCATCTCCATCTCTCTCGTTCATCTGAACCTCGTTTGTTTCATCTCCTACTTCTTTGTTTAGAATAAACGAGAGATCAGCTAAAGTATCATTTTTTTGGCCAACCATCATCTTTAGAGACAGATCACTGTCACTTTCATCAGAAGCAAGTAAAATTGCTTTAATCTCTTCTTCAGGGTGTTCACGATTTCTTTTATTCATAATGAAGAAATAATAAGCGTTTCAATACAAAAATTACTCTGATAATCCAAAAACTCGAATCACAGTACGTAAAATAAAGAGTAGAAATTCACAAATGAAGAGAAATTTTCAGAATGGCATTCTTTTTTGAATGAATTCTTTTTTTGGAATTCAGTATTTATATAACTTATCTCACTCTGGGAAGGGGGCGATAAAGAATACACACAAATTTTTTTGGTGTTTTAATGCTATTTTGAAAGCGGTACTTAATACTCGGCCCCATAAATTCCGACAGTTCTTTCATGACAATCCTGTCGATACTGCTACGTTCAGTGGTGGAGGGATGGTCGGTTGTACGCAAGAAGAAGTCCTTTCATGACAGAATAAGACGCTTGGAGTATAAAACGACTTCCATCTACAGTAACAAAAGTCGCTACACATTTTGTGAGAAAACTGTGAGTAGCAATGCAATAGTTTGTCTTTATATCATTACAATACTCTTTATACTGAAAAGAGCTTCTAATGCTTATCCGAAAAAATAAACTTGTCAGTATCCTTATATATCATTCATCGTTACAGAGCACTTCAGTGGAACATTTTGTATAAATGGTTATAAAATCTTTCCAATTTTGAGCTAACAGCAAGTGAAAATAAAAACTAAAACCCTTTCAAAATACAAAATATACGCCAACAACCTATTTACTGACTCCCTCCACAACCCCTACCGCCCTAAGGCACAGAGGAAACTACTGTGAAAAAGCCACGATTGTCGAAGATAACGAGAACCTCCCGGAGTGTTTGTACAGTAGCCCATTTTAATACCCACCTCCCCTAAAACAGATAGCATCCGCCTGAAACCGACCCACTTGGAAGTTATAGGGCAAATTCTCAAACCGCCCCAAACCACCCAGCTGGAAGTTGAGAGAGTTTAAATGAGAAAAAAATCTTCCTTAGTTTTTATTGAAACAAAAATTCTCAAAATGATGGCACCCGATTGCTAAAAGGCATTTATCACACAGCGATGAGACAAAAGTTATGTTTACTTTCTTATTATTATATTTGTTTTCAATATTCCTTTCCTGATTTGGATCAATTTAGCTTTCAATTTTCTATTATGAATATGCTCCTAAAATAAAATCATAAAATTTCAAACAGATGTTCATCAATGTCTTTTTAATACTGCATTGAAATTTTGAAAAGTGGCTGAGAAAAAATAATTTACATGTCTGTATTTAAATCTCAGGTAAATTGTAAGGTAAACAATCTCGTGCTTGATGTCAATATGTCTGACATAGTGAACGATGTAAAACCTCAATAAACATTCTTTGATGCTTCAGTTAACACAAAAGTAAAATATATCTAGAAATGTAAAGTTTCAAATAGATCCAGATTTAAATGTTATATAATTGACGATTCCTTTCTTATAACTTGAGAGGTTCAAAACTGAATTACAAATCCACGTTCGGCAAGCATAAACAAAACTATGAAAATACAAAAAGGACCCTGCATGATAGAAAATATGTTATATATTCTGCTATTTTATTATAAAAGATATTTGTCTGATATCCACACCTATATATATCCATTGATTTGAAAATTTATATGTGATGCTAGTTGCCCTCATTGCAATACCTATTATTTATTTATTTTTTGAACTTGAGAATTAATTTTCTAAACAATGGAAAAATTAGATATTTTTAATGAATATTTCATTTAATAAATTAATAATTAATTTACATTTAATTTCATTTAATAGAATCTAAAAGACATTGGAATACATACAAAAAATGCTATAAATAGATATAACAAAAAATTTCTGGCTTTTAAAATCTAAAAATAGAAATCATGGAAGATAGAGATTCCAACGATTAAATGTCATTCCACCCTAACAAAAAAGATGTTTAAAGCTATGACATTTTCTTTAATCTGTTCCAACATGTATCAAATGATTAAAATTGAATTAAATTAAAACAGGTCTCTTAACTTGCATGTCTATCCTTATCAACGCAAGAATATCCCAAAATAATAGGTATGATCTATAAATATCAATTAAGGTTTTTCTTGGAATTTATCGAACTAGCATCATAAATTGCCCATTTCTTCCCTTCAAAAATTTTAAAAGATTTACAAAAGGCGTTTTCTTCAAAAAAGATTTATCATCTCTCTTTAGAGATTAACATGTTTTAATGTAAACTGACAATACAAATGGATCATCTCACAAATATTTTTGAAATGTGTATAATTCTGATGAAGGAGATATGCGGCTTTTGAAAAACGTCTATAGACTCCGCAAACGATGCCATTTTTTTTCTCACTACTTGGTACTCTAATTCAATGTATGCTTCTCAAACATTTCTTTAAGACCACTGTGGTCTGTACCATATCATAAACAAACACCCAATACTATTGCCACGATATCTACCATGTATTTAAAAGTATTTTTAATATCGTGCCTCAGTATTAAAAGTATTTTTAATATCTTTTGCTAATGCAGTAGAGCCGAACAGAGCTATGGTAATGGTAACCGTAAATGTTTTTATGAATTCGGGTTTCTTTCTGTTTGGTAGTCGATGACGAAACATAATCAAAATGCCTCAGTAACAAACGACGACTTTTATTAACACTGAGACAAGAATAGCAGATAACAAATGCACAGCCGAGAAGTACACTACAACAAACATTAGCTCACAAGTAGTAATGGATAGTAATAACAACCACAGGCCACAAAGCTTCCAGGCAGAATTCAACAAAAGGAGGGAATCTTTGTAACTAATCTCTACGGTCTCTCCAAACGCCTGAAATTCTCCACTGTCTCATCTCTTTAGCTGTATCCATCTGCCGACTCATTACTACAAGACTGGCTACTCCTCACACGACTCGATGCTGCTTCTAGAAAAAAGTCGAGGGATTCCAACTGATTTACTTTAAAGCCTTGATTTAAAAAGTAAATAACATTTAATTTCTATTATATACATATTAGAACTTATTTTAAAACGTAATTGAATATAAAATTGGTTTATCTGATATTTTTTATTATTTTTCATTCTTTGATAAATATTAGAAAAACTGATGGATCACCTTTAAAGTCAGTGACACAAAATTACAAAACTTTTTAACTACTGACCAACAATTCTGTGCCATTTCAATTTCTACGATAATGAAATTTCCAATTGATGATCATAAAAACTATTTCTTTTCCATTTTGTAAGATATTATATTACATTTCAATCACATTTAAGTTTTGATGAATCTAAGAATTGCTTAATTTTACCCCATAAAAAATATTTGAAATCATTATTTTTTAAAGTCATATTTAATGTAAAAAAGAGCGTCTAGTAATAAAAATTATATGAAAATAAATGGGATACATTTTCTATTACTCTTTATTATGCTTTCCAAAAAAGAATTATCATACAAGAAGTAAAGTAATTGAAGTGTAGTTACTATTACTGAAAGAAATTAGAAAGTAGAGATCATTAAAGTTGGAAGGACACATTCATATTAAATAGTGTAAGTTGAGGTTCCAGTTTGTTTCAAAAACTGCATGCATTATTATAAAATATAAAAGGATTCAGTCAGAAAGAAAGATAAAATAGAGATTTAAATCATTTAATCTCTATATTGTCATTTAAATTACTTGCGTGTGAATGTAAGCCGAGCTAACATTTTAAATTATATGACATTATGCAAGGTCGTTATATACTCTAAATCGTGAAAAAATTTACTTAATATGTATGTCTCATAGGAGCTGAGGATTGTATGAAAAGTCAGATTTAGTAATTGACTCAACATTTTATTTCTTAACTTAAATAGCACAAAATACTATTTCTGTAAGTTATTTAAAGCATTTTTCTGCTGGAATATATGCATCTTTCTGACAGTTTAGTTAATAGTGAAGAGGCCACGATAAAAGTAAAGACAATGTATTAAACAAATGTAGTTGAAAGATTAAATTTTACTCTAAACATGCACATTATAGATAATGAAGTTTAGCGTTATCTTATATTGAGTACATATAATTAATTCTTATATTGAGTAATGCTACTGAAGTGTATAATTATGTTTAAAATATAATCCTTACAGATTATCATTTTTCATCACACATGCTTGAAACGGTATAAAACATGTTGTAATGGTTGAAAGTATAATCATTGCAGAAAGAGAGAGAATCATTCTTCTGAAACCTCCACTTAAACATCAGCATAAATTCGAGTATTTTTCTAATAAGATTTTGAAATATTTTTAATCACCTCTTGATTTCACATCGTTTTGATACGGCATAAACATGGATTGCTTTGTTAATCTGCAGCTTCGATAAAATTGAGGAGAAAAAATTATCAATTTAAAGACTAGCCACTTAAAATGAAAATATTTTATGACTATTAGAAACTGAGACATCGGTTTTCTCTCAAATATTTATTTTTCGATGAAATAACTTTAGCAACAACCAACTGGATTATATTTTATTCTGCATCTTTTTTATTTAAATGGAATAAAACAAACGTTAAAATGCATTATCTGAAACAAGGATAATACAAAAAAAATTGCAAAGTTCAAGTTTTCTTATTTTCTAAGAAATTTTTTCTCTTAAATATCTAATCAAAACAAAAAAATTTTTATGATTTAAGTTTCTTATCAAACTTATTTTGCTTGAGATTTAAAAAAAATAATAAAAAGAAGCAAATTTTCTCAGTAATCCATCTTATACTCAAGAAAGAGCCTAATAATGAAATGCTACTTTTTTTTCCTTTTCAAATTATTTTTCTAATTTTTTAACTGTTTGAAATGTTTTACATAAGTAAAAAATAAAAAGAAATCTGAGTAAAAAATAATTTCTCGCAGGAAACTCTTAGAAGAAGAACTGGATGTCAAAATCAACAGCGGTTTATATATGTTTTAACTAAAAAAAATACTAAGAGGAATATAATATCAATTTTCTTCTAAAGAAATGCTATCAATTTGGTTCTTAGAACTTTTATCCGTAAATATGAGCATCCGATTTCACTAATGATCTTTCTTAATAAGAACTAAGCAATAATCCTTCAATCTAATGTTAAAATAGTTTTTTTGTGTGTGTGCTGTAGAACTTCATAAAGTTTTAAGATAAATAAAAAAAATATATATATAAAATTAAAAAGTTATATATTACTTGACGAGTAAACATTTCTTTAAATACTTAAAAATTATCCCAGACAAAATCAAAGATGAAGATAACTTTATAATTAATAGTAACAAAGAAGTTTTGGATTTTCTTAAAGATAACAGCAATAATTAACTTAATACATATGATTTCGAAAATTTATACACTAATTTGCCACATGAAAAATTAAAAAATGTCTGTACTTTTATATATGACGAATATTTAAATGAAGGTGTTATTACTAAAAAAAATGGCTAGAATTATGTAATTTTAATATAAACCGAAAATTACGTTTTTAATGGAATTAATTTTTATAAGCAAGTAAAGAGCATTCCAATGGGAACAGCTTACTCAAGTGCGTTATCCAATATTTTCCTACATTACTATGAGAAAAAAACAATTTAATATAATTTAATAAACGGTTGGAGATATATTTAGGATTTACTTTTGATAAACTTAGATGATACCAATATTGTGATTAATTGCTATCCAAAAGATTTAATTCTAACAGAAACATATAAAAATCAACTTGAGGCTACATTTTTGGATTTAAAAATCAAAATTGCTAATGATAAAACAATAGTTGGTATATATGATAAAAGGGATGAATTCAACTTTAAAATAACGAAACTTTGTAATTACCATTCTAATCTAAACTCTAAAATTTTCAAAAATTTAATTTTCTCACAATTCAACAGAATAAAAAGAGTAATAACAAAATATCCTATATTTAAGCAACAAATAATCTCATTAAAAATTTAACTAATAATGAAATTCCCAGAAACTACTACAATATTGAGTTTTTTAATAAAAAAAAGAGATGATTCGGTATTAATCCTTTGCCAAAAATAAAAATAGACTTTCCGTTGCCTTTTAACTAACTTAATAAATGGCGCTTAGATCCTTAAATTATTAATCACTTTGAATGGCATTGGTAGAAACAAAATGAACAAAATGGGACACTTTTTTCAAAATTTTTACCTGCTGCTGGCACGTTTTTTCCTTTTTATTTTAATAATTTGTTATGAGAGTTTTTATGTTTATTATATTGTATTTTTTTGCATAATTAGTGGTGTATTCTTTTATAATTTTTTGTTTTGTTTCATTTCTGTAAAAAATGGTGCATCTCTTAGGCCTTAAATTCAGGGGAATAACTCAAATGTTATTTATCTCCATGCAGCTTCATATACATATTTTACAGTAAAAGTAAAAAACTGGTGATTATGTGCAATAATATATATATATATATATATAGAGAGAGAGAGAGAGAGAGAGAGAGAGAGAGAAAGCGAGCGAGAGAGAGAGAGAAATGCCCGCCTTTAGCAGCTTCTAAAAGCTTTTGTTTGTCTATTTAAATAAAATCTGGGAATTCGACTGACATGCACAATATAGTATTAGCATGTGAAAAAGTTAAAGAGTCCTGAGGAATTTGTACAGTTTCGAGAAGAAAATTTTACAGAATGATGTTACTTTATCTTATCTTTGGAAGATAAGACAACATCTTACAGTTTATTTTTGGAAAGTCAGCTATAAAAATGAGACATTCGAAAAACTTGGGAAATTCAGATTCAAAAGTTATATATATTAAACTCACATGTTATTTATCTCCCCATGCAGCTTCATATACATATTTTACAGTAAAAGTAAGAAAAACTGG
>JAPMOR010031125.1:35460-45813 GCA_026543865.1 Argiope aurantia | reverse complement strand
TTTCTATCCACCAAAATTTGATTTTGTAAAATTTATGAGCTATATATCGATTAGTCTACTCTATTGAGACCAAACGCACATTATATTATCTTTTATTACTGTAGAGATAGAGATAATTAACCATAAAAATGTGTTTATCCATTATGATATGTTAAAAAAAAGGTATTGAAAACCAACCCATAATTTGAATTTATGCCAGTACTGAGAAGAAAAAAAAATGAAATAAAACTATCGTATCTTTTAGTAAAAGGAAAAAAAAAATAATAATATTTTATGTAATTAAAACATTGAATTTGAATGCTAGTCGAGCATTTTTCAAGAAATTACTCTTCTATGTAACTAAAAAGAATATTTCTAAGAGAATAACTTTTTGGCATATTACCTCTTTATTCTCTTGATACTTAGAACATCAGCATTATTTTTATAAAAGGAAATAGTGTACTGAAATCATTCTTGCTTCCCACACAGTCGAAATCCTCATACTGATGACTACATTCGAGTTTCGAGAATGTGCTGCCATCTATTGATTTCAAATTACAATGAATTATTTCATTTGAACTCCGGTTTGTTTGTAAAGACTCGATATTGTCTTTAGTCTTTTTCCCCTCCCAAAATTTTAAATATTGAAGTTTTATTCAAACCAATCGTTAAATTGTAGGTATAAAATTTGTATGATATTTTTTTACCTGCAAAATACTTTTCAAACATTTATAATTTTGTTTGATTTTTGTTGCTATAACGTTTCCCATTATGTTATGAAATGCTGTATTTATCCTTTAAATGTTATTTTAATTTTGAACTCAAATTGTACTATTTTATTTTACAGAAAATTTATTGAATATGTAGCTATATTTTTCAGCAACACTTCGAATTTTGATAACTTTTATTTTGCAATTTTTATCATTGCTAATTTTAGAAACACGAAAGAAGTGTAATCACAACAACGTGGAAAAAAATTGAAGCCATCTAAATTTTTTTTTCACGGGATCATTATAAGTTGCTTTTATTATTATATGCATTATTAAATTTTACTACTGAATATCATTTTCCTATCGTAAAAAATATATATTAAAGAAATATAAATCAAAGCTTATATATTAAAGAAATATAAATCAAAGCTAACACATCAAATCTTATTTCCAAAATATTATTGCTCATAATTTTTTTAGAAAGTTTATTATCACTTATATATTATTTAAATAGCAAATAGTTGGTTTTTAGTAAAGAAAAATCGTTTAATTTATAAAAAAATATTTAATTCAAGGATATTTCGTCATTAGTAATGTTGTAATCAAATCATTAATAAAAAATGACTAAATTTTCAAATATTTAAAAATTTTGTAGAATCCAAAAAGGAAATATCACCAACAAATTAAACGATGTTTAATAAACTAACGTTTTCAATATTAATTATTTATTTATTTACCTTATTAAATAATTTAATTTTCTTTTTTGGGGGGAGGACTGGGAGCAATCATATTTTATCTTGAGGAATAAATATATTCTTCAAGAATTTTACTCTGTTTCATGATATTTTTTTTTTAACAAGGACATTTTTTTTATAACAAAAAAATAAATATTCGTTTTCCAGAATTTTTTTCCTGAATAATACTTTTTCATTTTTATATAAAACAGTTTACATAGCTTCTGACAATTCAAAATCCCTTATTATTATATTTTTATAGAGCTGATTGCATAGCCTTTAAAAATATTAAGTATTTCTTAGTCATTTTTAGTTGAATAGATTATATCGGCATGAAAATAAAGAGTTTCATAGTATTTTTTATTTGTAAATCTCCGTCAATATTGCGAAAACAAAAACCTATTAGAAAATATTGTAAATATTTGTTTATAACTATAATATCGGTTAATATGAATTTATTGATGCTTAGCTAAATAAGAAAATTGAAATAAAAATTAAAAATTGTCAGCGTAAAAATTATTATTTTATTTTATCATTAAAATATTTTTAAAATATGCATTTTATTTAATTTAATGGATCTTTTTCATTCACAAAATATTTCATTTCCTTCAAGAATGAATTACGGAAAAAAGAACTGGCATTATAACAATTTTGATTCTCAACTTTTAATTTTTTATTTTAAATTTATTTAATGATAGAATAAAGAAATATTAATATCTATATTTTAAAGAGCTAAGGATATTTATACATATCAAAACCACAAAAAATTATTTATTGAAAAATTTAATGGCTGTTCGTATCAAAAATGAATAGGGCCTAATAGTAAAATATTGTTAATTTTCCAAATTATAGAATGAATATGTTTCAAATACGACACGATAGATGGTAGCACCACTCTAAGGAAAATATTCTTGGCTGAGAGAGTGCTTACTACATATATAGATAGTTTTACATTCAATGTTATATTCTTTTATCGTAAGAATTCAGCGAAAGTTGGAATAAAGGCTATACTGGAAATAAGTACTTTCACTCTCTATAAATGTAATTCTTTTAAAATTTTAGCATTCATTATAATTTTCGATTGTATTGCATTAATATGTTTTAATAATTCCACCTTAGATACATATTTTTGTTTAGAGATTCGCTGCATTTGTAAATTTGTTACAGGCTAGAATTATTATGGTGGAAAATCGAACAGATGACGATATAGGTCAAATGTCGCCATGATATCTTGCCATGGCTCAAATTTAGGTCAAAAAGATTGGAAAGCATTTGGCGTGTTACACAGAAATGATGCATCGATTGAGTGATTTTTCTACCAACAGGAAAGATCGTACATATTTTCCAGATGCGCTAATATAAAATATAAAATTTTAAACAGGTTTTATTTTGATGTAGTAAACTAATGATGAAGTAAGATCATTTTTAACAGTTTTATTTAAAATAAAATGGATGCATGTAATAATAAAAAAAAGTATAAAATCGAGAAGTAGAATAGGATGAAAAAAATAAATAAAATTGTTAATATTCCTAGAGAAATATTTACATTTATGATAACACAAAAATATAAAAATAATATGGAAATCAGAAAATCAATTCAAATTTAAATGCAAAAAGCAAAATTTCAGCTTCATATTCATTTTATTGTATCAATGCAATCCAAGAAAATATGCTTGGAAGGCTTCAGATTTATAAATTTCTGGCAAATCTCACAGCTCAACATGCTGGTTCCAGTGTGTTCTCATTTTAGTAGAAATGTATCTTTATTACCTGATAATCTTTCGGACATTTCTTGAAAATCTTTTTCCTTTCCTTTTCAATACATTTAGTTTTAACGCCCTCTGTAATGAAGTAGTTCCTCTTAGCTCAATGTTGTCTTTCATAAGAAAATTTTGTAGATATTTCATTTAAATAGTTATTCTTTATTATTTGTGGAATGAATAATGCAGTTGTTGATTGAAGCCACATTGTTTTAACAAAAAAAAAAAAAAAAAAAAAAATGATGAAACAAAAACTTACCCTTCTATATCTTGAAAACAAACAGAAGATTGATATTGTACTTAAGCTTCGAATTCGAAAAGTTGAATTAAAGTTTGTCGAAAAGAGCAGCGAGAACAAAATTGTGCTTGCATTGCACTTTGCGGTAAAAATATATAAAAGGAAATTTTTTAGTGTATCTTTCATAGTACATTGCCCCTGGACTGTCAATAAATTAAGCAATCAGAAGCATGAATGAGATAGGAATGGATATTTGAAACAAAATTTAAATATAGTAATTTTCTATTATCATAAGTAAACTGCGAATAGAATCAATGAATTCAATTTTAAATTCATAAAACCATATCCTGAATGAGTATAATTCTGAATGAATCTGTAAGAATTTCAGTTTATTGATGAGATATTGGATAAAGAACGAAGATGTAGAGTTTTTCTCTGAATAAATTCATTTAATTTCAAAAGATTCACTGAATCAAATGAATAACATGATATCTTGTGATATAAATATTTCTTCCGTTTACAAATCGTCATATGTTTGAGATTTGATACTTTCAGGCTATTATTTATAGATAGAAATAAGGAAATAAATTAGGAAATCTTTTCAAGCTTCCCATCAAATATGATATTATTTATAAACCTCAAGTTGTGAGGAATAATCTATTAAAACATATTTTTTTATTATCAGCAGTCATCAGCAACCTTTATTTTAATAGTTTATATCATGTACCATATTCATGTTCCTTTTAAAGAAAGGAAGATTGTGTGAAAAGTATATAAAACCATTGTGTCTTCATATCAATCATAACAATCAATTGGAAATCATGGGTCATGCCAATAAATTGTGTCTTCATGCCATTCGCGAATCAGAAGTCAGAAAAAATCACGTTTATTTCTAAATTATTCAATTTGCCTTTCAACTTTAAACTTCATATAAAGACAATATATAAATAGAAGTTCCTGAGAAATATCTTTCAAGGGTATTTAGTTACACTGAATGTATTCCTGAAAATTATCTCCGTAACTTTTTGTTCAATTTTTTAAACATTTTCCAATATATGAGAATAATACAAAAAAAATAACAAAAAGATTTCTTTCAGAAATAACCCTTAGAAAAATTAGCTCATATCAATCTTCTAATTTCCCAATTTATCAGTAATTGACAATAAACCTTCTTGGTGTTTTAATTCCAAAGTAAAATCGTTTGCAAACATAGTGTTGGGATTCCTGGCGTAACCCTAATAGCATGTAACCCTTTAGCGCATGAGCGCTGGTGGCGTCAGGAAAAACTTTCCCATGATCCCACAAAGAAAGAAATGTAAGTTTAGGTTTGAGTCGTGGATGAAGCGTGTATGATGAAACCAAAGATGGTTTTGTGCTCATGAAGATGAAGATATTGTAGACGATGACAAATTTCAGTATTTGCGGCAATCAACACAAAAGGATTCGCCAGCTAGGCAATTAGTAGAATCTTTCCCGCCAACATTAAAAAGTTACGAGGAAGCTGTCAAATGTTTAAAACAGCGCTTCGGAACAGATGATTTACTGATCGAAGTTTATATTAGAGAGCTTCTTTCTGTGGTCATAAATAACGCGAATCCTCAAGGTCAAAAATGTTCTCTAGTTAAATTGTATGATACTTTAGAAGGGCAGCTCAGAGCATTAAAATCGTTAGGAGTTGCAGAAGATAAATTTTCGAGTATATTGCTATATCCTCTTGTTGATTCATGTTTACCAAGCGATTTATTGAGAGTTTACGAACGAAATCAAACTGAATTAATTACAGCAGAATATTTAGGGAGTGATAGGCTGACTCATCTCTTAAACTTTCTTAAAAAGGAAATCGAATCGGAACAAAAATTGATTATTGCGCGTTCTTCTTTCGATTTAGAAAAGCATAATAAAAAAAAACTCTGAATAATTATATTCCTGAAAAAGTAATTAGGCCATCTGGTTTTAATTTATTTAATAATTCGAGAAGAAATTCGTACCCGGTTGATTTAAAAAATAAGGAATACGCTTTTTGTGATAAATCGCTTATGACTCAAGATTGTAGGTTTGCGAAGAGTTTAACATACGAAAAAAAGAAGGAAACTTTTTTAAACCGCGGAATTTGTTTTCGATGCTTAAATTCTAAACCCAAACAAATTGCAAAGATATTTCTGAAAAAAGACTTGCAAATTCCATTAAATCTCTTAAGAAATTCGGATAAATAGAAGAATACGAAAAGATATTTAAGGACTGGTTGGATCAGGGTATTATTGAGGAGGTAGATACTTCAGAACCTAAACACTACTTACCTCAGCACCATGTTTTCAAAGAAAACTCCACAACGTAGATCAGGCCCGTCTTCGATGGATTCACCCGAGACAAAAATTCATCATCAATAAATGATAGCTTAGAAAAGGTGCCCAATTTGGTTGAATTGATTCCTTCGGTTTTAAACAGGTTTAGAATAGGCAAATATGAAGTTATTGCTGATATTGAAAAAGCATTTTTGCAGATAGAGCTCCATATAGATGATAGGCCTTATTTGAAATTTTCGTGGTGGAAGGATAGGCAGAAAGAAAACTTAAAAATTGTTCAGCACCGAAGAGTAGTTTTTGGAATAACCTCCAGCACTTAATAACTGAGTGCAACTCTTGATTATCATCTGAATAATGCTTCGCCTGATTACAACGAAACGGCTCGAAAACTTTCGAATGATTTTTATGTGGACAACTGTGTCCATAGTGTTGAAAATGAAGAATTAATGAAATTCATTCATGAATCGCAAAATATACTTAAAGCTAAAAAGTTCAACTTACGAGGGTTGGAGCATAACTCCTTTGAAAAAAAATGAATCTTTCAGGGGGCCACAAGATAAGCGGCTCCAGAAACTCCAAATATTTACAGATGAGAATGGACTTTCCCGAATTAAGACAAAACTGTCATTGAAGGACGATTTAAAAAATTTTAAATTTCCTATAGTGTTACCAAGTGAGCATTCGATAATTGAAAAACTTATACGCTGGAAACACTACTCTCTAGGCCATTCAGGTGTTCAAATAGTGATGACCAAACTCAGAGAAGAAATATGGATACTGAAATATCGTAAAACTGTTCTCAAAGTTGTCAAAAACTGTAAAAGATATGATGCACAAGCAATAGAAACTCCAATAGCTCCATTGCCAGTCGACCGGCTTAGAGCGGCTTCAGTATTTGAAATTATAGGAGTTAATTTTGGCTGGACCTCTCTATCTAAAGGGAAATCAGAAGTCCTGGATTGTTATTTATAATCGTGCAGTATTTAGAGCAGTACACCTAGAACTGATCACTTCATTATCAACAGAAAGCTTCCTGCAGTCATTCCGTAGATACGTGGCTCGTCGAGGTAGACCAGCTGTCGTCTATTCGGACAATGGAACAAACTTAGTCGGAGCGAACAATCTTATTAAAAAGATTAACTTGGAGACCATAACCAAATACAGTACTGTGAACAAAATTGACTGGAAGTTCATTGCCCCGTCTGCACCTTGGTGGGGTGGCTTTTGGGAACGTTTAATTGGTATTGTTAAACCAATCCTTCGTAAAGTTCTAGGACAAACATCTCTAAATTTTAAGGAATTAAGCACTGTCTTATGTGACTGTGAAAGTGTCATCAATGGACGGCCTCTAACTTATGTAAGTGATGAGTCAAGTGACCTAGAACTTCTTACTCCCAATATGTTCTTGCAAGAAGTCAGAGAGGTTGGGATACCTCATCTTGATCTCCTAGATAGTAAATCTCTAAATAAAAGGTTTGCTTATCGACAAAGATTACGGCAAGACTTAAGAAAGTGATTTCGCTCTGAGTATTTGGGACATTGTTCTGATATCCAGTGACAATATGAAAATAATGGACTGGCCTTTGGGCAAAGTCATCGAAGTCTTCACATCTCCAGATGGAAACATCAGACTTGTGAAACTGAAATCCAAAAGTGGAGAAATCTTACTTCCAACTTTGAGACTGTATCCTTTAGAAGTTTGTGAGCAAGATAAGGAACTTTTCCAAAAGTGAGCCACCTGTAAAATCTACCTGTGGTGATTCCAGTGCAGCTGAAGGTGATTCGCTGGACAAACCTGTGCCTGATGAACCAACCTTTAAGTATGACAGGAGGTTAAGAAAGGTAAAGAGACTCTTAATGTGAAAACTGGACTTTTCTTTATTACAAGAACTCTTATCGTTTGAACTTTTTATTATCTACTTCATATCTTTAGAACTTTAATAGAGAATTGAAAATTTATTAAAAGTCTTGTACCTATGATATATTTTGATAGATGAATGATGATTTGATTTAGTTTGATATATAAAATACTTTTGTAACTTTGATATATTTTAATATTTGAAATGCTTTTTCTAACTTTATAGTTGAAATGTTTTGTTGAGTTATATTTGATAGTATAAGCATTTTTTAATTCAGTTATTTTGATATTTGTCAATTTGATATGATAATTTTGAAATTTTTGTATCAATTTTATAATTGTGTTTGAGTTTTCTGTAATAAAAACTCAAAGGTGGGAGGACGTTGGGATTCCTGTCGTAACCCTAACTGCTTGTAACCCTTTAGCGCCTGCGCGCTGGTGACGTCAGGAAAAACTTTCCCATGATCCCTCAGAGAAAGAAATGTAAGTTTAGGTTTGAGTTGTGGATGAAGCGTGTATGATGAAACCAAAAATGGTTTTGTGCTGTGTAAAGAATTTGTGCATGCGAAATGAAATATATGTAAATATTTTATATATAATTATATGTGCCTGTGTCCTCGTCCTGCAAATAAAAAAGATGAAAAAATTGAGGACGGATTAATGATTTCAATGTTCATGTTCACGATCTAATTCACCTTGGAATACCTCGATTCTATTTCATTTAGAAGATCCCGGAATGACAAGGTAAGAGAGAAATTTTTCTTACATTTTTCGATAAATTTGAATTTGGGGCATAGAAATCCCAAAACATAGCATTATATTCTTGAGCATTGAATCATTTGCAAACATAGCATTGCTTGGAATGTCATTATTTGGTCGGACATTCTTAATTAAAATTATGGGATAAACAATAAAATATTTATTGCTTCTTGTTTCTAAAGATAATATTGGAGATTTATTAAGGGGAAAAATTTCAGATGAGTTAGATAAACCCTGCATGAAAAAAAGATAATCAAGCTTTAAAGGTACTATCATACAAATTATTTCTGCCATTTTTTATTAATTAGAATACGCTTTATAAGAAAGAAAATACAGTGGCTCAAAAAATTGAGAGTACACCTTACTTTTACTTGATAAATTCGACTTTCAATATAAATAGCACACTACAGAGAAGTGCAAACATGTTTTTTTTTTATTTTTACACATAACAAACGGTTTAATTTAGAGTAAAAATAAAGAAAAATCAACAAAAAACATCTAAATTGAAAAGTTTCAGAAGCATTTTAAATAAACTTGCGCAGATTTTTGCCTCAAAAAATTGAGAATGCACCAATGAAGTTTTTGCAATATCATGAATAGAAACAAAGTGTCTCTATTAAGTTACATGTCTTTTGGCTTTTATAATGGCTTCTAAACGTCATGGTACCGATTCGAGCAATTTTTGGGGGTATCTGAAGATATTTTACTCCATTCTTCTTGCAACACTTGTTTTAAATGTGTTTTGTTTCTAATTTTGTGCTTTTGAATCACTTTTCCGAGTATGGCCCACGAATATTCAATGGCATTGATGTCGGGTTACTATGGTGGTGTATTTAACTGCTGTTTACAATGAAAAGGGAACTATATTTTAACGCTACATGCATTCTGTTTTATGTTGATGTCCAAATGGAAACTGGAATTTCCATCTAAACCCAAATTTTTACACTTTCCTTTAGATAGCTGCGTCCATATGGTTCATTCAACTGGTAGCAGAAACTTTTCAAATTATAGGCCGAAGTGTAAGTGTTGAAACTGTGCGAAATGCCATTAGACAAGCTGGACATAAAAGTCGCATTGTTAGAGACAAACCATTCATTAGTTTGCAAATTTAGAAAAAGCATTTGAAGTTGGCAAAAATCATAACCTTTAATAGACCAATAACCTTTGGAAGAAAGCTATATTTAGTAATGAAAGAAAACTCAAAAATTTTGGCAGTACTGTACGGAGAAAGCCTAATACTGCTTTGAATCCAAAAAAATTACGTCCTACAGTTAAACAAGATGGTGACACCGTCATAATTTGAGGTTGCATGGATTCTTCCGTTGTAGGAAATATAATTTTTATCGATGCCATTATAAAAAAAGTCTGGTTTACTTGGATATACTTCGCAGAAATCTAAAGAAAAGTGCTAAAAATTAGGATTTAGATGAAAATTTCATTTTCCAGTAGGACAACGACTCCAAAAAGAATGCATGTAACTTCAAATAGGGCAGATTTTTCATTGCAAACAGCAGTTACACACACCACAACAGTACCCCAACATCAATAACATTGAATATCTGTGGGACCCACTCGAAGCAGTGGTCCAAAAACATAAAATTAGAAACAAAACCCATTTAAAAGAAGTGGTGCAAGAAGGATGGGGTAAAATATCTCCAGATACCATCAAATATTGGACGAATCGGTACCACGACGTTTAGAGGCCATTATAAAAGCCAAAAGATATGGAACTAAATACTGATACGTTCTTTCTATGCGAGACATTACAAGAATTTCATTGGTGTAATCTCAATTTTTTGAGGCAAAATTTTGCGCATGTTTATTTAAAATGCTTCTGAAACTTTTTAATTTATAAGATTTCGTCGATTTTTCTTTATTTTTGCTCTAAATTAAACCAGTTGTTATGAGTAAAAATGACAACATGTTTGCATTTCCCGGTAATGTGTTATTTATATTGAAAGTCGGATTTATCAAGTAAAAGTAAGGTGTACTCTCAATTTTTTGAGCCACTG
>JAPMOR010031125.1:13283-35060 GCA_026543865.1 Argiope aurantia | reverse complement strand
TTGTGATGAAAGGACTTTCAACTTGTAAATTATGGAAGTTGTGAAAAATGAAATGACAGCTCAGTTGTCCTCTTCGTTTCCTGATCACGGTTAAAAAGCGAGGATAAACAACCAAAATATATACTTGTTCGAAACAAGAAATTAATAGTACTACATAATGAAACTGACTTCAGAAATTGTAACTTCTTGTAATTTCAGTAATTGTAATTCATTTATAACTTCTTTGGAAATAGCAGAATTGCTTCGAATTATTATTATTACTTATATTTATTTCTGAGAAATAAAGAAAAATCATTTAAATAGTCAAATATAATAGCTTGAATCAATAATTTTTCGCTAATTCTCACAATTCTCATTTTTTTTAAAAAAAGCAATTAATGTTTCAAATATCTTAGCATATTTTCATTTATCATGAATTAAATATTTTATGGAGCAATTCTAGTTTAATTTTTTTAGTTGAGTAAGAATAAAAGAAATTCACCGAAAACTTCTTCTTTCTAAACTTTTGGTACAGTCAAAAATTAGAGCAGTGACTTTTACAAATAAAATATATTTATTTAAATTAAGAATAAGCAAATTTTGCTAACATATGAATTTAAAATGGTAATTTAATTAAAAATAATGTTCATCCTTCGAATTTACTAAATCATAAAATTTTTGCTTTTATTAAAATTGTACACTTCTGACTTTCTCTCAATATTATAGTTGGTTTAAATTTACATTTTGTAGGGTTTCTAAATATGAAAAATGAATGGGTATAGTAATATTGTTCTTTTGACGATAAATATTTGAATGCATAGCAAGTTTTAAAATGAAATTACATATTTTCGCAGGATTGTGAAGTTTTCCTCATATGTGATAAGTGTATGAAAATGAATTTTGGCTAATATAAACATATTTGTTTAAAATTATTCGTTGCTAAGTTTACGAATTTCAATTTATTGTAAATATAAAATTAAAAATAGCATCGCAAACTTAGCTTTCGGGGATCTAGAAAATAATTGCAATCATGTCAACCAAAGGGCTTTTCAAACATAAGTTGCGTTTGGAATAAATAAAAATTTACCTGAAGGATACTCAGTTTTTGAGTAAAGAGAAAAATTTTAGAAATATTTAAATAATATACTTCAAGTATTTCTTAGATGCTAAATTATTATTTTTTTTCTCTTGTAGTACTTTTATACACATATATTCAAGTTGATATTAAAATGCAATATATCCAATTACAATAAATAATTGAACATTTTTGTTTGATTTTACACATGTCCTGATATGAATAACTATAGAAATTTATATTGATTGCGTTCAAGCAAACAGATCCTTATATAAGTGATATCATTGGAAAAATAAGTGTAGTAAAATTCCAGTTAAATATTTTCACTGAATAAACGCTTCAGAGTATTAAAAAAAATTTTCATTGAAGTAAAGTTTACATCGTATTTAATTAAAATGTTTACTTAAGGTAATAAGTAACTTTCATAAATGTTAAATGCAATAAATTAACAAGAAGGTTTCTATATTTGGAAAAAACAAACAACCCCCCTCCCCCCAAAAAAAAACCAAAAAAAAAAAAACAGGCAAATTCTTGACATTTTCAAATAAAGTGTATTTTAAGTAAAAGAAAGTTTCGATTCTGAAAGTAGATGGCAGCACCAAAATTTTTTGTAACTTTTCTTTCATTTTAATATTCTCAGTAAAAATTATAGTGCTATACATCTCCTATTTTATTTCATTCGTATAGTAATCCTAAAAAGAAAGAGAAATGGTCTTAATGGTATTGCAAACCAGAACGGTATCATTACCTCTTCTATTTATTTTTAACAGATGTATGCATATTAATAGTTATAAATTGAAGTTTAGAATGTATTCCCAGCTGGAGATTCGCAATAATTATAAAAAGCATTGAATAATTAATGAATCGAAAAAATTAATGAATCGAAATAATTAGAAAAATGAAAAATATTTACTAACATTTCTTACATATATATTAACATTAACATTTCTTACTTATATACTAACATTTATTTTATTTACTACTTTAAGTAACCAATTTTTTAGCCGATTGTTGCTTATAATTAATTATATCTCTTATGTATAATTTTTTATTTATTACTGTTTTTGAAAATCTCCTTGTAATAGAAATTGTAACTATGGTATTTAATAATCTTACATTCCTTCTGTTATTTACAGATATGGGAATTCTTAATGGAATCAAGGTGCATGATTCATAGAAACTGTGAATTGAAACTGTGAATAAAATATAACTACACCAATATCAAATTAAGCATTGATTTATGTGGATCTGTAATTTATTCCTCATTCAAAAACTAACTGATTATCCCATTACAATTTCGTGTAATGTTATTATTGTATATCAATAAATAAAAAAATAATGATCGGCAAGAACAATTTTTTATCATATGTGTTTTAATATATAATATATTGGAAATGTCTGTTACTAGGCTACCTATTTGACATTGCCAAATAGTAAGAAAAATTAAGCATATTTTAGTATTAGCCTTCAGCACTGGAAAAAAAAGTACAGGATCAAATATTTGTAGAAATAATGAAAACGTCATGAATTTCAATTTTACAAATTATTTAAGTTAAGGAAATATTTACTTGTATGTAAATTTTAAGCAGAAGCGAAATATTAATTTATTTCATTTAGAAATAAAATAATAAATATAACTTTAACGATATTTAATGTCTTTATAATGCTGTGTAAACGACTTATCTAAATTTGTTTTGTATTTTATCTAAACGGCTTATCTAAAATTGTTGATACATTTTTTTTAATTCATACATCCAAATAATTATGAGGTATTCAAATTTTGAAATTAGACTGGAAAGAGACGGAAATTTCTAAGAAATTTCTATTGAATTAATATTGTAACAATAATATTTCTACTATAATATTTCTTGAAAAGAATTAATATTGTAACAATAATATTTCTACTATAATATTTCTTGAAAAGAATTATTGTAACAATAATATTTCTTAGCATGTGCATTTGGTAGTCTTTTATTTAGGAATTGAATTAATATTATAATTTAATCTGAATTAAATGGTATTTTTAATCCTAATTTTTACCTTTTCTGCTTTATATTTTAACAACTGGTGAAGTTAATCCCACATTAAGACAATTTTTCATGTAATCATAATATGATTATTAACACTAGTGTTGAAAATATGAATCACGAATTACTTTATCTAAAATATTTAAAACTGACATCATTATTATTATTTTTTTTAAATTTGTGTCATATATAATTTAAATACGGATAGAAACTTTAAGAAATTGTTAAACCTTTAAATAGAATATCCTTTTACATTTTTGAGTTTAATTTTCTTCAATTGAGTTTCTTCTATGTAAAATAACAAGGCTGATTTATTAGTTAGAAGAGTTAAAAAGAGTTTTCGAAATAAAATAAAGTGTAAATACATATAGGAATTACTACTAGGTAAGTAATTTACCAGTTTTATATTTAAAACAAAGAATAATTAGAGACTTTCCGGCAACCCAGATTTTTAGTACCAGTTACAATTTACAAATATCTCCATCACAGAAAATGCTACTCTAAAATATGTATAAATTATGGCATTAATGTTTTATCAATACATATTTTCGATTAACATATTATCAATGTATACTCCTTGCAATATAAAATATTTCAAAAACTGATTCTCCAGAACTCGCTACAGATTCCGAAACACCAATTTGCTGATGACCTGTACAAAAATGACAAATATAAAACATAAGTATACTCTGAGATAGTGACGCAGTATTCTCTCATCACTTAGTAGAAGATATTACTTTTGGAAAACTTAAGGATCCATTTGATTACAGCAAGGTTGTATTCACTGTACAATATAAGTGAGAAAAGTAAAAAATTCAAAAATGAACCTTTGTGTGAATAGATCTTGAGCTACCCAATCATCCTAGAACATAAACGAGAGCGATCGCATTGACATAATGTAAATAGTGAGGATGATACACTTGTGACAAACAGATGATCATACTATATCATACATTTTTAAGGAAGAAATTTAAGGACAATTTCTTTAATCTTATGTGACTGTTAATAATTCAAAGCTATTAAAATATACACTTGGTAATGAATCGCTTAAAGTAAATGTTACTAAACAGATTGTGAAACCAATTTATAAAATTGGCTAAATCTCTAAAAGTCATCTGAAGATATGTCAAAAAAGATACATTTTATGACACAAAATCATTCTCAAGGTCTTAAATCTTTTGATTTTGGAAGACTATGGTGTTTTGCTTTGGTCATCAACCTTTTTTACACTATGATGTTTATCATCATAACTTGTAAATTTTATCTAAAAAGTAAATTTTAATTCTTGCTTTTTTTTGTAAAATGAAAGCAGGATATTTTTTAGACAATCTTAGAAACATACAGCATTATGCTGTGACCGTTTCTGGTTTCATACGTAAGAGGAAAAAAAAGTTCTTATACTTTGATATATTATTTTTAGTTGTATTTCTGCCTTTATTAGAAAAATTTAATTAAAGACTATTCCAATTGAAACATATTTTGAATTGGATAATAATAAATTAAAACAATAAAAAATTTTAAAAATCCTTTCACCATTTTTTTTATTCAAATGAAAGAGATGCGTATAAAATTGGGCTTTAAATCTGGTAAACTGGTGTCGATTGTTTCTGCAACAGTTGTTTTTCTGTATTATATAATATTTAAAGAATTTCACATCCACCTTTAATGACTTCCTATTAAAAAATAGAAATATATCTAGAAAAAAAGTTCAAATAAAAATATCTAACGAATACGTTTACAATAAACAAAATTCAGGACAAAGAATGAACAATAAGTTGATACTAATGTCTATTTAAATTTGTAATGTATATTTTAGACATATAAATCATTTTTTTCGATAAAATGATTATGTTATTATCCCCAGTTTCATTAAACTTGCAATATAAAATTTACTAATATAAAATCAATTTTAATCTTAACTATAGAATGAAATAGAAAATTCCTATTAAATATTTCCATTTTTTAATATGAGAATATTATTACGGTCTAGTGGACAAACGACGAATAGTCCTATAAACTCGATAGCAGATTATAACGATTTCTTTTTAGCAGGATTACACGAAATACAGAAGAACCAAGAAACAGCATTTCCAAACTTTATAAGCACACATGCAAACAAGAAGCCATTATTAAATAGTCGCAACTGACAATGCTTAAAGACAATTTGCAGTGAATCAGTATTGAAGGAAATAATTCCCTAAATTTATATATATCTTGACTCGGCCGGCTCTACTGGCTAAATACCTCCAATGGAAGATTATCCAATGTTCTATATGAAATGCAGAATGTGTCTAATAGAGATACCGCCAAAAATTTCCCATAAGTGGGAATCTTCATTTTCATCTCCAAACAGTTGTCAAATTTGTTCCAAAACAATAGATTATTCACATGAACTTAACGGTCATTAAAGTTTCTTCCTTGCAGAAATAAAGCAATATTAACACTCGCAGCAATACAATACTATACTTTAAAGAATCAAACATGATTTCTTTTGTCATCAGTTATAAATATTTCGAGGGATAATTTTCACCAAAATTCAAAACTTATTATTGTAATTTCATTTGCGTATATTAGAGCCATTTTAATCTCATAAAGTAAAAAAAAATTAAATTTACAACCTAGATATTTTTTAAATTAAAATATGCGTGTGGAATATTTAATCAAAGATTTGCTTTTAATGCGACTATAAGAAAACCATTTTTCACTAAAGGAGAACCACATTTAAATGCTTTGACAGCGCAAATATGTCAGCTTTAGCTTACAAACAGATTTTAGAAAATGGAGCAACAGTTAGAAATAATACCTGTTTAGAAATATTCTATTGAATATTGAAGATAGGATTTTGAAATAGTAGTGCTATTTATCGCTTCTGATTCTGGAAGAGATAACAGGAATTTTGTTTTGTAACTATTAAAGGTTCTATTTTTTTTTTCTCTGACAAATTACTTACTCAGCAATCAACTTTGGATAATCATTCTAAAAATATGCCAAAATATTTCAAAAACAGTGGTGAGTCAATCTAGAAATTTATTTCGATATATCTAAAAATACACAATATTTCTAATTCTGAAACATTGAAGCGATTTATTATCAGTTAAGAAATTCATTATATTTGTTTTCAAATTTAGTTACAAATTTTAATTATAGCAACAAAAATTAAAGTTATATAAATTTTAAATTTAAGAGAATCTGAAAAATATACTTGTATACCTAATTTACATATAAATATACTATATGATTAAAATTGCTTGAAATGAGCAAAAACTTTTTATTCTATTAATTGTAAAAGTTTGTAAATATAATAACAAAATGTGTACTCTTCAGCCATTTTCAATCCACAATAAAAAAACTTATTTAATATTTTCTTTTTAAAAATAATATTCTGTCTAAACTATAAGCTATTTTGGACAAAGATCTTAATTAAAAATATTCCTTCTTTCTTTTTTTTTTTTTTTTCAAAATACGTGTTTTTGTAAGTTTAATGAATAAAATTTATTTTTTATTTACGAATTGAATTTTTTAAACAAAAAATATTTTATTATTTTATTTAATTCTTCAAAACCTTTCTACGTCATTTTTTTTGGATTTGTTATTTTTTTCCCATTTATGTTAATTTAACATAGCAGTCTGTTCTTCTGATATAAAGCAATATATTAACTAAAATTACCATTTCCACAAAACTGTAATTATGCATCTTGAGAAATCGATTTGTCCAATCACTAATAGCACAAAGCAAACATTTCACATACAAAACATTACTATTATGCAACTAAATACTGATGAATAATTTGGTTAAATTATGAATGTTTCATCTAGATATTTTTGACTTATTTAAAATACTACAGTTCTAATATTTATTGCACTTGTCTTATGCTTACATAAACATTGTCATTGAAAGTATATACATATATTAAAAATAATATTAATATCGAAAAATAAATATAAAAATTAATACTGCATTAAAAAAATTATTTAAGGTTCATGAACTTTTAAACTATGACAGAAGTATGTTATTACTATAAAACTAAATATGGTTACGTTGAATTATAAATTCTTTAATAAATATTCATAATGATCAAATGAAGTCTTCAACTCAAAATTTCATTTAAATGGAAGGTCTGTTTATTTTCCTTAAATAATTGTTAATTTTTGGAATTCAATAGATTTTTAGGGTATAACAAAACCACCAACGTTAATGAAATTTCAGAATGTCAAATTATGGATCAGACATTTGTAAAAACATTGTTGTCTAATTCGAACTATTTTTATACAGTTTTAAACATTTTATAAGCATTCAATTTCCTTCCCTTTTAAGATAAGATTGTGAGGAATTTTATTCTTCTATTGACTTTATTTTAAATATGGCCTTATTTTAAATAAAGCCAGAGAAACTGTTTGCAGAACTTTTTTAGTGGATAAATATTAGAAATAATTCAGTGGACATTAAGGGTAATTGAGTAAGAGGAAGTAGAAATAAAATATTTGAAATCAAAGAGTGAATCTCTAATGAGCCCAAGATTTAGAACTCCAAGCTTGCAGAAATATTTGAATACTCCAAAGTCTCTATTATATTCTTTATAGCATAAACTTAAAAAAAAAAGAAATTTAGATTGGTTCTTCATGAACTGAGCATTCTGCAAGCACATCGACGAGAGAAAATCTGCAAGAGTCATTTGGAAAATTCAAAAGATTGTTTTCAGACCAATAGTGATATGTAATAGAAACTGCATACATTTACGATTTCTAGATATTAGAATGCAGGATGTCAAGAAAGACTTTTTTTATGATCCTACTGAACAGTCTATCACTCTTTCCCACGCTCTGCTATGGGCAGCTAAATGAGATTTCAGCTGCTTTAAAAAATAATTACTCTTCTTTGTTCAATAAAAAAGAGTTGTTCTTTTATTTATTAGATATTATGAGATCTATATGTATCAGAAAATTCAGTATATGAAAAAGGAGTAGAAAGAATTAGAACTTTTACCGCATCTCTCATATATTCGGTATTTCGCCTTATTAGATAATTTTATACTACTGTCGATATTGACTTTTATCCGATTAGGCGTTTTTCAAATGTTTCCGATTTGGAAAAAGACAGTTTAAATGTATATTATGTCCAAATAAAAAGGATGGTGCCATTAAGTAATTGTCCCTCTGGCCAAAATTTTTTTTAAAAGACGATATTTTATTTTCCTGTTTCGTTTTTCTGTATATTTATACCACAAAAAAATTAAGTAACAATAAAGATTTATCAAAACTTATTTAGTACTCAGATACAAAAAATTTGTTTGTATTGAAAGGAAAGTCCAATGCATTTGAAAGTGACATACGTTCACTAAATAATCAATGAGATCTAGAAAAAATATTTAATTAAATATTTAATTCATATTTAATATTTAATATTTAAATATTTAATAAATATTTAATTAATTCCAAAAAAAGTTACAAACCTTCATTAATTAAAAATTCAAAACTTTTATAAAATGTAAACATTTGCTACATAAAAAAAATAACGAGATTCCCATGCTCCTTTATCATAACTTAGGTAATTGTATTGACGAAATTTTTTGCATGTGCAATAGACCATTAAATCTGTTCTCAATAAATATCTTATGACCAGAACAATGAAATATTCCATTAAACAACTAAGGAATCATATGAGAAATAATCTATGAGTTACTGACTGATAAAAGTGACAAAAGTGATGAAAGTTGTCGGGATTATTTCTTTTTGCTGCCTATTGAAGAGAAATTGAATAGAATTGTGAATTAAAGATAATTGTGAAAAACTAATAAACAAAATGCTTCCGAATCAATATGAATAGAGAGTATAGACAGAGAGAATGTGCAGAGTCATACATAATCATAACGAAAATCTAACATAACGCTCTAGAAGATCAGATATGTTATTTTCTCTATGAAATGTGATGTGACCATTGCAGGAAAAGCATTTTCCCTAGTGTAACTGACAAATTACGCTACACATTGTACAGATTTAAGAATAGACTCATGTCGATCCATTCTGAAACTACGACAGCTCCAATATCTTTCTCCACACGCTTTCATTTAACATTAGACATTCATCTCTTAATGATGCGAGAAACCGATAAAAATATATAAAATGCATCACTATATACGTGCACTATACAACACTGTACAATCTTTTTCAATGTCGATAAAAATAACAATTTGAATTAATAAATGTAGGTGATATTGCAACATTGTTGCTCTAGCGGAAGAGATATCATTGATCCGCCAACATCCACAAAACCACAGAATTTTAAATTCTAATACCACTATTATGATCCATATGGTCTCTAATTCTAATACCATATGGTCTCGATGAAATCATAGCTTGTGGTATAAAAATGATATAAGATTATGTACATCAAATGTCTCATATGAAATATTAGTGTTTTGAAAATGAGTCAGAAATTTATTTGATTTATTTTGGCATAAAGTAATATTTATATGACAAGAGGAATCCAAAAGTATAAATATTGTAAAAAAAAGTGTTTTATGTTAGAATCACATGAACATAAAAAAGAAAGAAATTTCTTCTGTCACACAAATGATTTTTAGTAGAATTATGTTTGTATTCATTTGCTTTGATTTAATTTAAGATGCAATGTGATTCTTTAATTCATATATAAAAATTTCGTTCCTTTTCGTCATACTATATTATAGAAAGTGTTTCTACATTTCTAAAATTTACTTATATCTTGTTTACAAAATAATTAATAAATAAAATACTTATTTTATGAATTTTATGTATTTTTTTTCATTATTTTTTAAGAATTTCCTTTAATTTTTATTTAAATACTTTATAGCATGCTTTCATTATTGGTTTTGATGTAAATAAGAAAATTCAATTTAAATTTTTAAAAACTAAGTATTTCTTTGAGTTAAAAAGTGATGAGTGAGATTTCATAAAATTCCAGGCTAGATTTTTTCTTTTACAGCATAAATACAGTTGCTATGAAAAGATCGAAACATCTTTTCATTCTCGAAAGCGAATGAAATTTCAATGCTATTTTTCACATTTTCCATTTTATAGAGACATAAATATGAAAGAAATCATAAATTAAAAATATTTCAATAAATAATAATTTACTTGACACTAATATCTCGAAATACCTGAGGATATATTTTTAAATTAATTTTTACATTTTTAAATTTAGATTTTATATTCTAAAGCAATTTTAAAGCGAATAATGGAAAAGTATTCTTTTGTAACAATTATTTCAGTTCGTTTAATATAAATCAAATATACTCTTATCTCTTTATACATGGATTAAATATATGCAAGACACCCTTTTTTTTCTTCTTTTGATGTCTTACCTCTGTTGTTTTAAGAAATATTTGCTGTGAAAAATTATCTTCCAATATTTACAATATCCTTCATTCTGTAACTACGCGTTCTTAAATTTTCGTAGTTTCCTTTCCTGAATTGATTTCCTGAAATTTTAAAATTAATATTTGCATTACTTTATATCATTGAACTAAACAACAAAAAGTAATCTTCATAAAAATTTACACCAGCATCTGTTGTCAACAATCTCTACTAATAATGAAAGAAGAATTTATGTATGGTTGTGTGTATTTCTGTGTTTTGGCTGCCTACAGGCAAATCGCAAGACATAGAACTACGACATTTGGCTTGAACACATTTTGTAATTGGAAATATTTACTTTGGAATATTTTATTATGCATTTAAATAGAAATTATATGAATAATCGATAGATATATTTTTATTAATTTTCGTGACAACTTCCTAAAGTAATAATACAACACAAAAATGACTTTCGTTCTATTGCAAAATTTATATATATATCATCATCATCATCAATTACATTAATTCAGTTATCTTAAATATAACTATTAGTTACACTTTATAGAGCAGTATGTTTTTATCTTTATTGTAATAAAATTTAAATCGTTTCATCATTATTAAAATCTTTTTTTCTGTGCTTTTCATCCATCATAAGTCAGCAAAGAATGAATATTTGACACTTTTTTTGCAGCTTTGTGAAAAGTAGTAATACAGGAAACACCTTAATTTCACCCAAACTTCAAAAATTCATAATAAAAAAGTAATGACCGAAGATAATTGCGGTTTGCAAGAATATATTCTAAGAGCCTTTGGATTTTTCGGATTTTTCATATTAAATGATTAAAAAAAGGGGCCCACTAAAGTCGCTCTCAAATCAAACTGATATGGTTTATCTAAATCAAGGAAACAGATCCCTGTAACTTAACACAGCTTATTTTATTTTAAAGCAAAATATGTTTAAATGGACAACCACCACTAGTTATTAAGATAGTGAGAGCGCATATATACAACTTTTACAGCTAGTATACCATGCCAACATCCATGCCACCAACGACCATTGAAGAGTATCTTTCATTTCTACCATAGTGGTTGGACGGTCCCGGTAGATTTGAGATTTTAAATATCTCCATAATCAAAAGTTTACTGGAGTAATGACTGCCGATCGTAAGAGTGGCTTAATCTTACATCCTTGGCTTATCACCAGGTTCTCAGTGAATATGCCTCGTAAGAACGTCTGGGCGGAATGAGGAAAGTAAGATGGGGCACCCATCATCCTGCATGAAGGGTAGGGTAGGTAACACACGTGTTTACTGCATATCAGGCACAAAGTGGTTTCTCAAAAGCGTGAGATACCGTTCTGCAGTGACGTAACAGATTTTTCCAACCTGATGTAGGACAAAAGACAGGCTCTTCAAAAAAGAAAGACGCTTTGAAACCGTACCAAGCAATCACACGCTGGGAATGTAGTGATATGGTCATGTAGGCATGGGATCTTGATGTATCCCAGATACGACAGTTTTGCGCATTGAGGTCACCGCGCAATAAAAAGTGCGCGTCATCTGTCCATATGAGGTTCAACAATCAATGTGGATAGTGTTCCATTTGTGCAAGCACCCACGTTGCAATGAATTTTTTTTGTCATCGGAATCTATTGGTAATAAATTTTGAAGTGTCTGTATCTGGTACGGATGAAGTTTCAAGATTCCGTGCAGAATGAGTTGGATCTATACTTCCAGAATCCCTGTTACTTTCTCAGCTTTACGCTCCCGTTGATGTCTCGTTGATGTCACAGCTACCAAATTTTCCGTGATATTTTGTACAAGTGAGACGCGGTCCACACTGACGGATGGGTTTTACTTCTTGGACGATCCTTCAAACTCCTTGTTTCCTCAAATTTGCGTAGGAAATTCCGTATCCCATTCAATGAAATATGGTTTTTATTCATCTTGATTCTTTCTTTCAATGTACGGAACTTTCGCAATGATTTAGTCGTGGATTCATCATTCTTATCAAAATGTTTAATCACTAATGCACGATCCGGTAACGATACCATGCGGCCAGCATTAAAAAAGAATAAAAGCACAAAAGCTATAAAATACAATTTCCAATCTTGTATTTTATAGCTACCTTGATTTGCATAAGCCGTTTCGGTTTGACATATGAAGAGCACCATCTATCTTTCATTTTTACTAATGTTTAAAGTCAAAAAAATGTCCAAAGAGTTTTTTGAATATATTGCTATAAACCACAATTTTTTTCGAGCATTACTCTTTTTACTACGATTTTTTTTAAATTTTACTCGAATTTATGGCACATCCTATATTTACAGATGATGGTTAAAATTAAAGAAAAAACAGTGAATACCAATTTTGTTAGATTGTATATAGTTGCTTTCTAAAGAAATATAATTGGATTCGTGAAAATATATAAATTGTCTTTCTTATTTTGAGATTCTCTTATTAGAGTATCCTAAATTTGCTAACTCCTTGGACAAATTTTGAATAATATTCAATATTACTTTAAAAATGCCGATGTTGAAGGATTTCAAATATAATTCTACAATATTTAATGAGCATGCTTCTATTAAACAAGCAAATAACTGTTTTCGTTGAAGTTTAATCATTTTTTATTCATATTAAATTTAGAAGTTCACGTCAGATAACGGGTAGTGATAAGGGAATAAGTGTATAATAAAATGATAAGAATAAGTAAGAATTAAAGAGGTAACTATTGTATTACAAGCTGCATGTCTATGAATATTCGGAGCTTAAAATTTATTTGTTCAAGGAAAATATTAAAATAGTTTTGCGTTTAAAAGTTTTAGTTAAAAATAGTTTCACTCATTAATGCTTGCTAAAAAGGCTCTGATAATTAAAATTGGCTAGTTTAAAAAAGAGCACCCTTTTTGTGAAGCATTAACTAAATATTCTGTTGTAAAACAATTTCAACATATTGTATGTTTTTCTTTTTAAAATGTGTCTTCCTTTTCTTCATATAAGAGTGAAATATAATTTATGAGTTTATAAATTCTCATAATGGCAGTTTAAGTAATATCATCGAAATTCCTTTTGATTTGAAATGTGAGATTTACAAAAAAAAGTTTAAGTCTCGCAATATACTATGTAACTTTGCAAATAATGAAATAATTATGGAAAAGGTTCTTATTATAATAATTCTTAACATTAATTTTTAATTTAAATATTCAATCCAATTTTTTTATCTACATTATTAATTACAAATTTGTAAGATTATCTACATTATCTACAAATTTGTAAGATTTTATTTATTATTCATATTCTTCATGCAATAACGTTTTATATTTGATGAATATGAAATTTGTTATTTATATACAAGTAGGAAAAATTGTTGATAAACTAGAGATTCTGGTTATGAGAAAGAAATCAGATTTAATCCTTATTTTGCATTGTAATGATAATGTCTCAGATACATGATGAAACTTAATTATGCATGCAATCTAACTTTATATTACAAAATGCTAAGACTGGCTTCAATTTCTCACGTTCTCTCCATCAAAATGCGCCCAAAAATGTTATTAGAAGGCTCATTTAATTTTTATCGCATAACAATATCTAAATTGAAACATCAAAAGAAAACAAATTTTTGGAATGTGAGCTTTATCAGATTTTTCATATCAGCAAAAGATTCTCAGAATAAAGTTGGCAAAATAAAAGTTTATTTCAGTTCACCTAAAATTAAGGAAGTACAAACATGATGTATTTAAATGATGTACAGATATTTGAACAGTTTAAAAACACGAAAATTTATTTAATCCTTTTCTCTTCATATACTGAAATTACTCTTAGGGAAGTATGAAAGATTGGAAGACATTTAACAGGCCTTTTGACTTTTCCCAGTTTAAAAAAAAATTCAGTTTTGCAAATATTATTCTCAGCCATATGATAATTTTTAGCATTTCATCATCTTTACTCACACTTAACCAATAAACTAATAATAGTTTCGTCAATCCCTGCATTTCTTAGTCAATATTTAACTCTTAGATAATATCTGCATTAAAATAATTTTTCAGCAATTCTAAGGAAAATATTTATTTAATAAAGTTAAAGCTCCTCAAAATTTTATAAACTTAATTAAATATTTAAAAAAATCTATAGATAATTATTTATTCATACTCAAAAATTTATGAGACAGATGTAAGATTTATTAAATTAAATTCGAAATCATTGAAAGTGTAGTATGTATGATAAGACTTCGCTAGAAAATTGCGATACAAGCTTGAAAAATATTATTCGCTGAATATAAAATATAAAGTAATTACATTAGCGGTGACCTGGCCTAGGGGTAATATGGGCCGTGATATGGGCGTTCCGGTCTCAAGTCCTGATTCGGGCATGGTTGTTCTTCACCCAGTGTTCTATCTGTGAGGTGTGTAAAAGAGCGTCCCTGTAAATAGGGGTGGTGAAAGGGAGCGTGCGAGTGTCATCTTCATATGAGCTAGAAGTCAGGCATCTGCATTCAGGTGCTCATGGGTCTTTACTCTCAAAAGATGCTGCATTTCCTTTTCTTGGTAAAACGGACATGACATCATCATCATCAGTAATTATATTATTTCAATAAAAAATTTTAAAAACTTAATGGAAACCAAAGAAGTGATTTCTGAAAATAAGGATTCAAAATATCTTTAAAAAAATAAAAGTACTATATATAGAAATAAGTTCGTCCTAAATTCTATCTTAACTGAATCCTTTATTGAAATGCCTACGTGTATCATCATTCAGTAACCAAATGTTTACTGACGAAATTCTAAAAACGATACATGAATTTTCAGTAAAATATAGTACAAATAAATCAAAATAAACACCTTGCATTCAAAAACAATTTTTTTTGGAAAATAATATACTGTGCAAATGCATATAAGTAGATAAACTTAAACACTAATTGCATCAAGAATAATGTCTTGCTGAGGATATGCTATGTTTACACTCGCAAAAAGTAACAATTTTTTAGATTCTCTATAAGAGAGCCAGATGCTGACAACATTTTTCTTACTGTTATCTGAAGCTTCAATATAGCTCCATGTCTTTAGGGTGTGATTTACTGTTTTTGAAATTAAATATCTAAAAATTCTGTGTGAAGGAGATTTATTTCATATTATTAATGGGAATTGTTTCCTAGGACATTACGTGAAAAAAATACATACAGTATAATATAGAATGCTACTCACGAATTTGTAGCAATAGTAGAAACGAATTTATCTTCTAAGTTTAAAGCAACTTATCTTCTAATTTCCGATGACACATTATCTTTCAAGATGGTATAAAAAATGGTCTAGCATGCCTTTAAAAAATCGTATTAGTTTTCGTATTAATCTGAAGAAGGAAGAAATCAAAGAAAATATCAATTCAACATTGTTAAATATGTAGTTTAAGAGAAAATTAAGTAATTGAGAGACATGCAGGGTTATTCGAAAAGGAAGGGCAGTTTCAAAATATGAATTTCTGATCATTCTAAACAGACATAGTTACATTTCTGGATAGATGAAGGCTCAAAACTTTATTCTATGCATTCAACAGAAGCTTTCAAACAGAAATTCATTTCTTTCTTCTTGAAGTCTCCGATTATTGAGACTATTTCTGAAGGAATTCAATTTCGCAGATCTTGAAGAGCAACAGATATAGGTTTTAAGTACTACTCACATTGTTAATTGCTGCTTTTCAAGCTTTATGTTTATCACTTTGCTTTCGGAAATGCCATTTGTTACGTAATTATACACCTAATAGCAGGACTTGTATTTTTTGAAGCAAAAAAAATAAATATGCATAGTTGTTTAATTTGAGTTTTTCCCCTAAAATTTGATTTACATCTTCTGACTATTCTGTAAGAATTTTTAAAAATATTTTTTATAGAATTAAATAAATAAAATATCAAAATAATGTATTGCTTTGAAAGGTAGTTGAGAGGAGACATCCGAGTGCAAAAGGTTATATTTAAAGTTTGTTGATTTCCAATTATTACGTTCGAAAACATTTCGACTCTGCATACTATCTGAATATACTCAACATAATACACTCTACATGCATATATGAAGTCAAAGGATGATGTACACCTTTTTATTTCAGATGTCTACCCATCTTCAACAAATATTCTTTACTCATTGTAAATTATCTTATGATGTGGTGATTATTTAAAGTTATAATGATACGTACTTTCCAACGTGCATTGAATTCACTTTTTGAGCAATCAGCACGTAAAGAGACTTTTTACATAAATAAGTAACAATGCCGTTTTTACGGTACTATCCGAATACATGGAATAGAATCTGGAGATTTCTTTTAACCCGTAAGTATCACATGTATCTCTAAATTTGTCACTAATTGGAAATACATGTTTAAAATCTTGTCCTTTTTCTATACAATTGTAATAAACATGAATGTGTGTATCTGTGTGTTTGTGTGTGTGTATGTGTTTAGGCTCTACAAGCCAGACTATTTGATCTACATGTTCCAAATTCGTCCCATATATTCCTTGGGGGTTGGGGATATCCATCTGTGGGATTTTTTAAACTTTTAATTAGAATCTTAGTTAATTACAGATTAAGCGAAATTTCTGTGTTTTTTCACGGAAATATTATAATATATTATAGGACAAACATGCTTCTTACATCAAATTTAAAATATTATCGTTTTAATGATATCAAAGTTTTGACTTATAATTTAAGTTTCTATTTTTAATGAATTAAAAAAGTATTTTAACCATATTTTTAAACAACTTATTTCGAGTGAAATAAAAATAAAATTTAGCATACATGAACTATATTGGAAAAAATTAGCTTTTTTTCAACATGTTGCCACTACGTTTGCGACACCTGAAATTAAAATAATAAGATATTACTGCCAATTAAACCTAGAAAATTATAATTTACAGAACGTGTCTGCGTGAAATGGAATAATTATAAATTGTTATATTTATAAAAAAAAAACATGTGATATTTTCTACAAAACAAAAACAACAAAATAAACAAAACAACAAAAAAAAAACCGAAAAAAAAAACCTTTTCTATGACGATTTAAAATAGCTACATTATTAATTAAATGTTTCAGTTTTATTTAAGACATACATAGTTTAATATATACAAGATCTACACTCTAAACAGGGCCCAACAGCCAGTTTGTAAACTTTTAATAGTAGACATACATTTGCTAAACAAGCGTTCAAAATGAATCGCATTTCATTCATTTAAATCAATTAATTTTCTTATGAATTAGGAATTTTAAATATTTATACAGATCTTCGGTTCTGCGAGTCATGTTTAATAAAATATTTTTAAGACATTGATTTTTAAACAACGAAAGTCCCACTCTTTTGAAATTTAAACTGATTGAGGTTATGGAAATTTGAACGAACATTCTATTTCTATAAATTTTTAACCTCTTAATGAATTTAGATCCCTGGATCGACCGTTTTGAAGAAAAAAAACCAATAAGCATCTGGACTTACCCCGAGATTGACTGTCTAAAATAATGATATTCTTGATTGTCTTAAAACAATGATATTTAGTGCTTTATAACTCGGTCAGGCTCGATCACAGAAGACTGATACTTTAGATTGTCAAAAGAATTTTACTGAATATGATTTATCGGATTGAATGACATTATGAATTTAGCCTTCAAAATTGTTTCAGTAGTGCATTTATTCATGAAATAAAATGAAATCTTATTTACCACATTTCAATCTTTTTTGAAGGTATAACTTAATTTAATGACGAATCAGACAAAATATTATTGAATAATTCTTTAAAATATTGCACAAATTCTTAAAAAAATATTCTGTGAGATTACAATTCCTGATGGATTCAATTTTCTTTAATTATTTTTTTTAAAGTATGCTTGGTGTTAGGAATTTTTTTTCGCGTATTTGAAGCTCTCATCTCTAACATTTCAAATCCAAATAAAATCTTATGGCAAATTATATATATATATATATATATATATATAAACATTAAAATAACCAATCTAAAGTAAGAAATAGTTTGAAAACGAAAACAAAACGAAACGAACAAAACGAAATGCCAATAAATACAGTATATATAGAATATATGTCTATAAGTATTTACTCAAAATATTTTCTGAAGATTTTTTCTAAAGTCTTGAACATATATTAAAATATAGTGTAGACAGAATACTAAACAAAAGGCTTTTAATGGAGCTAAACTATCTAGAAAACCATCTGATATATTTATTCCATTGTGCTAAAACTGCTACATTAAAAATGAAAAAAAAAATTAGTACAAAAGAATAAGTATTTGAAAAACACTTTCAACTCTAGAAGCCTCAAATAAGTATTTAGATTCAAAATTTCTGCAATATAATATTAAATATATTTCGTACAGCACTTTCACACATTATGTTTATTTTAAAAGTACTTTTCGAAATAGACGAAAGAAAATTATCTTAAGATATTTTACATTGGGATACAAATATGAATGTTAAGTGTTATCCCAATTGCTATTCAATTTTGAATATTATAGTTAAACATATTGCAAAAGCTTGAACTTGCTTATTTGAAACATATTTCTTAAATATAAATATTGTTAGTTATCATCAATTTTCAATTATACATTCTTATCCATTATAAACACATGTTATATTTCATTTCCACTTTACCTATTCACACACATATATTCCTCTAAAGATAAACATCTGTATGTTTGAAACTTATATAATTCTATACCTTTTGATGTACACAATTGAAATTTGGTGCACAAGTTTTCTTAGTACCTTTACGAATTAGCAGCGTTTTTAAAATATTGATATACCTTAATCTTAAAAGTGATGAAATAAAGATCTGATGCTCGGAGTTTTTTGTTTTAATTTTAGAAATTATCAAAGGAAAGAAAAACTATATTTTTTAAGATTTTAAAAATTTAAAAAAAGTAGTTTTTTGGAGAAATTATTTTTATATAATTATTTCTCTAATTTTAATGCATTTTTCAATATTAATTAAGCAAGTAACATCTGCTTTTTGTTACCAAAATGGTGAACCTCTCACTATGATTCGCTTTCAGTTTTCAATCTTAATTTAGATTTTTTTTTATTTATCACTACTTATTCTTTTATTTGTAGTATTTGGTTTGTACATTTTCATATGTGAGAGCATCAAATTAACTTTGAATTCGGTTATTTAAACTTTTTGTCTTTTTTTAAAATTTTTATTTCATTCTGTCTGATGCTTTAGCTTTTTCATTTTTAATGCGAACTTTTAACATACCTTTTGTTTAGTTATTTGATGATAATTTTTTTAACACAGATTCAATAAATTCTTTCATTTGTTGAGGTAGCTAATTTTTATTGAGCTATTGTACATTTCACTTCCCATTTTTCCATTCCTACTATTAATTCTCACTCTCCCTATATATATTTATACATCTTGTTCAAATTTTCAATCATTAATAAAATACTTTTTATTCATCAACTCAAGTTTAAATACATTTTTTTAAACTTTTAGGGGTTGGCACTTTGTGTTAATACAGTTTTTTCAAATATTAATGATCAATTAAATTTAATTAATTTGTAATACTTTAAATAGATATTTAGCAGTTTGTAATGAAAATTTAAATCAACAGGCAATAGATCAATCGGTAAAATGCAATTATTTCTGTATTTTTCCCGTGGAGGTGAAGAATGCGAGTATAATTCTTGCAAAAAATCAATAATTTTTTGTGAAACTTATTTTTTGATACTTAAGAATTGTTTTGATAATTATGTAATGAAAAGAAATGAAAATAAAAAATTTCTTTGTTGACCTTAGTAGGAAATGATTTTTTTATATAGATTACTTGTTCATGTGTGACTTGATCATCGCATCGAAAAATCATTTTTGAAGTTGGAGTAATACGCATATGACGAAAATTAATGATGTAAACCTTTCGAAAAGAGGCTTATTGTACAAGATAAATCACAAAATCGAGAGGAATACATTAATATACTTTACATTAGTAATAGGAATTGGCAATGGAGGCACCAATCACATAACACGATGTGCAAAGCATAATGAAAAATTAATAATAAGATCTCTAGGGATTTCATTTATTTAATCAGGTTTCAAACGGACCAACAAGATCACATTTACAGAGAAACAACTGGTTGAATTAATGTTGTTTTAACTGAACAAGTTGTTAAATTAATATTGTCTTATCAGAACGAGGAGCCACCTAAGTTGTATTTATCTGTGAAATCATAAGAAAGAGATCCCATATTCCTTTAAACTTTATCTACTTTGGTAAGTTGTTTCGTAAAGTTCATGCTTTGCCTCGATGTGTACACGTGTAGTATAGAAATTGGCATTCGGACTTATTTTTCAAGTTGACCATTTGCTAATGTATGAAGAGTCAAAAATAGCAGTATAGAGAATGTTTCAACGCATACAATATTAATGAAAAACATGGACAGTTAAATATTTGCATGAAAACTGCAAGATAAGTATCTAGAATTATAGAACTAGGCTCTACATATGGAAAAATCAAATTCTTCATTTCTAAAAAATACAATTTCGGCAATTGAATGTTGCTTTAATCGAGAAAACAAACTTCAAAATTACTGCTTTTGGTATATTTGAAATCCATTCAATGTACAAAAGGTTCATCATCATTGACAATTTTCTGTAAATGTGAAGCGTGATAATTTTAGAAATTGTTATATTCCAATTTGTGTGACAATATATTGAAGAATGAATGTAATATTCAGTTAGATTCACTCTTATGTTCGATTCGTTATGTCTGAATAAAGGATCGTATCGGCTTTGGCAGGAGTTATAGATCATTTGAAAAAGCTTGTTCACAAGAAATGATTTCGATTTAATAAATGCAAGTATTGATAAAAAAAACGGTCACTATATAAGTATCAAAAATGCTCATTTTGAATAAGTTTTTAAAGATTTCAATTAATACATTTATTTGATCATTTGTTTTTCAAAAATTAATGTAAATTAATACAAGCATTATTGTTTGAGCTCTACCGTTTTTATAAAATTTAGTGATATGCATATTATTCCTGAAAATTAGAACGAGAGTCCTTTTGAAACTCTAGTCAGAGGAACAGAAAAATGGTAAAGGTTAATAAATTTGCCTTTTAATATCTCAGAAAATTTACAGGAAGAAATAAGAAATTTTGTATCTATATGGATGAGTGTCAAAAAAAAAAAGTACTTACTATATACTTTTTTAGTATGGATGATGTACAAAAAATTAATTTCGGTAATTTTTTTTTTACTTCCTCCAGAAAGCAAAGTAATTTCATACATTTGAATATTTAATATGATGAAGATTTGCAACTGAAATATATGTCTAATTGCAATACTGAAAAATAAATAAATTATTGTTTTCCTTAT
>JAPMOR010031121.1:876-17376 GCA_026543865.1 Argiope aurantia | reverse complement strand
TCATGCTGTTATATTGTACTTTTGCTCTATTTAAAGTATTATTTTTTATTCATCATTAATTAAATTTCCCATTACTTACTGCTTATCATGTAATAAGATTCATTAATAAATATTTATGAAACACGTCCTCTTACCAATTCTTTTTAAAGTTCGATTAGTTACATGTAATTTTTGAAATTTCTTTTTATTTATTATTGACCATTGTTGTTTTAAAATAGGCTACCGAGTAGGATTCTCTAAAACTCTAGTGTGCGTTATTGATAAATATGTTATGATAATCATGTTATTGATAATGATCTAAATGATAATGATATAAATGATGTTATTGATAAATATCAACTAAAATTGTTCGTTCAACTTTGTGATTATGTGACATTTTACTAAGAAATGCGTTCATTTACAGAAATTTAACAGATCAAATGTCCTTTGTACAAAATCCTATTACCATTGTCATATTTCATTGTATACCAAGATGTCAATTTGATCCAAAAACTTATGAATTTCATATCTTTGGGCAAGAAAAATATTTTCAAATAAAATAGTTATACAATAATAAACAATTTTTTGTTATGTCCTTGGACTTAAAAATTCCATTTTGGGAACCCCTTCCAAGCCCGCGCAAAATCTTCTATTCAATATAATGGAGAAAACTAAACAGCATGGCTTTCTGCCATACTGAATTAGAAAATGAATGAGATCGCGTGGAAGAAGTGGAATTACTTGTGAGTGGATAAGCTATTTATCTATTGTTAGAACCAGCATGAGACGTAATTTGCAATTTTATTGGCATAATCATGCAACTTCATCAATTGCATAAGAATAATATATGCTCTTGAAAACATCTTGTATTTTATATCCAAAATCATATTGCAAATGATGTCATTTGATCACTGACATTTGAAATTAATGGTTGTGATCTTCCTTAACAAGTACCAGTTTAGAAAATATTACTTTAACATTTTTCTTGATTTTTACTATGACTGTGTACAAAATGATTTTAGAATTCACAATAATTTTTTTATTATATCACCACACGTTTATAACCGTGATCCAGTTGATTCATCACACTCTTGTAATATCAGGGGAAAAGTAGGTTCATTCGTCAGCAAAACTCAGCATTTAATTACCGATGCCACTTGATCACTAAGCATTCTGTAATATGAAGAAACTAGTTTTTTCTTCAATGATCAAGCAAACACATTCAGTGGTAACCAGCATGATATTAACTAAGACTTATACTTGAAGGAAAGAAAGAGTATTATATGGGATTACAAACACGTTCATCACGGACCCGTCGTTCTTGAATTAACATTAATTGTATCCTGGTCTGTTCCACCACTGTACTATAGAATCCTGATCCACAGAATTCTTTTACAACGATGGAATTTCAACACAATCATTGCTTTCAGAATATAATCTTTATATATACGAGGGTTGGAACTTTAATAGGGACAACTATTTATTTACATGGAATACAAAAGTCATTTATGTCACCATGCTTTACAGATCTTCAATATAGTCGCCAGCATTGTGTACAACCTGTTTCCAACGATGTGGAAGTCGCAGAACATCTGTAGCAGCGCCTGTTCTGTTGATAGTTCGAATGGACCGCAAGAATCTCTGGAACAGTTTTAAAGCGAATGCCACGAAGTGGTTTCTTCATCTTAGGAATTAAGTCAAAGTCACAAAGGCTTAGATTTAGAGAGTATGGTGGATGGTAAAGTACTTTCCAGCCCCATCGATCGAGCAAATTCACCACTGCTTGCAATGTATGTGGCAGAGCATTGTCATGCAATATGATAGGGACGTTCTGCAGAAAGTGTCGCAGTTTTTTTCTCAAAGCTGATCTGAGATGGTGCTCCAAAAATGAGCAGTAATACTGAGCATTGTCAGTATGCTGTGGGGAACGATATGCGTTAGGATAAAACCATCACAGTCGTACACAAGAATCAGCATAACTTTCACATTGATGGGGTTCGAAAGAAACTTCAAACTTCGAGGTGGCCCATAATGACGCCATTAGATTGAATGGCGTTTCAGTGTTGGCTGACACGATCTGGTCAAGTCTCATCTAGCGTAATGATACGGGGTGAAAAAGCCTCTCCTTAGCTCTCATTGCGTTCCAAGTGGATTCAAGCAGCATCGTATCATAGACATTTCCGCATTTCCTTCAAATGATGTGGAACCATCGTGAGGCAATTTTTCTCATGCCAGGCGTTCCTTCAGAATGTGCAGAACAGTCGTATGCACAAATCCTGTCTGCACAAATCCATTCTCACGAATGGCTTGGCATCGATCACTGTCCATTAGTGTGGCAACATCTTACACTTCTGATTCGCTGACACTAGGACGATCTGGCCGACGCATGCCTGCCACATTTTGATGTTCTTCATTGTAGGCTTTTACCCATCTTGAAACAGTTCTGAAAGGTAAAGCAGATATCCCCGCAAGCCTCTTGAAGCTCTAGATGACACTGTCGTGCTGTACGACCTCTGGCACATTTAATTGTTATCGTTTTTTCGTTGTTTTTGTTTTGGATACATCCTGACAACACTTATTTTAGACCACAAGCTAATACAAGGATCAGTTCTTCGCGTCACTCCACATGCGTGTGACATAAGAAAAACGAGTTTTTTTTCCCCCTAAGAGGTAAGGTAGGTTTGTAGCTAACGTGTGGTATTCGGGACATTCTCTGGCTTTGTTGCGTGACGTTTTTACAACAGTGTTGCCACTATTAAAGTTCCAACCCTCCTTTAGTGGGATTCTTAAATAACTATTTCGCTCAACACAACAGTTTTAGGATATTTAGGTTTCCTACCCACATAAAAAGAGTCATTCTTTTCCAACAACTTTGAACCTGAATAGACTAAGGTTTAAAGTAAATCAACATTTGATCTGGATTGGAATTCGTCATCACTTTCTGAAACGCAATATAATCAATAGTGAATAATATAATTTTGCAACTATCTTATTTTTATAATTTTGTTAGCAAGTTAATTAAAACAGTAAGGAAGTAAGCTGTAAGGAAGTAATCTAAGATAGACAAAATTTAATTAGGAAACATTAAACTGCTAGAACCATTAATAAAAAATCATTTGAGAAGAGTCATGTTTCAAAAATGACAAGTAAATTGGAAAGAAGGGGGGATAGTTAAAAATGTATTTAATTTTAATCCAAAAATCAGGCTTCCTCCAGGCAATTATGTAAAAGAGGAAACCATTTCTTTGCCGAAGATGTTTTATTCCCCCACATACCTCAGAAAACTTGATATTCTGAACAATTACTGTTGCATATGTTGAGGTATTGAAATTTCACTTCCTTCCTATCAGAGAATGCATTATTTTGGTTTTTGACATCTATGAAAACCCGCACATAATTTAATACAAGAATGGTTTAAGAGAGTTACATTGCAAAAACTTAGAACCTGAGCAGACTAATATATCCGATAAAAAATTAATAACCATCCTCGACCTGGGCTTGATTCATATCTGAAGATCGGTGCTTATACAGGTCTTATACCAGTAAATAATCGGCAAAATAATTTCATTCTTAAAAACAAAGCACATTTTTAATAATTCTCTAAAACAGTATATTGTAAATTTTTCAAGGACTTCAATAATTTTAATCCTTAATTTTCTCAAAAAAAAAATGCTTAACGAAATTAAATAGTCTTGGCTGACCGGGTACATGAATCATGATTGCAAATTGAACATTAGCAAACGCATGGGGATTTTTCATCCAATCGGATTTTAAAGACGGAATTGAACAGCTTTACAGTTATTATTTTTCTGAATGATGTATTTTTAAAATGCATTTGAACATTCTGATTAAGTGAACAACTTTTATGTTCACGTGTGTTTGAGGATATTACGAATTTGTAATGCTACTTTCCTTCGAATTGAGTTCTTCTCATAAAGAAGATAGTTCTAAAGAGCTCTAGCGGATCCTAATAACTGCTAGTTACTGACTCCGTGCATGTCGATTATTTGACAACACGGCCGAGAAATCAAAATTGTGGTGAAAAATTCAGAGAATCCCGAATCGGTAAGAATTTTGACGATAGATCTATTACGACGCAAATTATGATAATCTTTCAATAAACTTCGTCTCCCTGACAAGGGTGCTAATGTAGGTAGGGAAACATATCTGCAATCAGTGGTAATTAGTGTAGGTGGTCAATATTGTGTCAAATATTGAATAATGTTGGTAGTCAATTTCAATTCATAAGAGTATACAACTGAGAATAGCAGACATTCGAGAAACATGAATAATTATTTCTTATGAATAATTCTTATTGTTTTCCTTTATTTTTAATCTTAGTATCTTTTAATCAATTATATTTTAGTATTATATATTTAACTATTATATTTTTCTTTTTTCTATATTTTTTACGTTCAATGTTTAAAGTATTATCCACTTTTTTTAAATACACAGCTCTATTTCCAATGTAAATGGTGTAAATATCATCGTGTCATTCTTTTTTATTAGTGTTTTTTTTTCTTGTATCTGTGTTGTTTTCATTTTATAGGTGATTCCTTTAGAAACCAAAAGGCAATCTGTGATCCTTCATAGAGAGGATGTTTTCATGCATATTCAACCACTTAGCAGCCATTTTTGTTTCAGGTGCAAGGTGTAAGGAAGTGTTCTATCTAAATAGTGAAACTGAGTTTGTGAAATGCTCGTATAGTTAATAATTTATGTTGAAATAAAAAAAAGAATAAAACAGTAAGCATTAAATTTAGCTGATAAAAAATTTATTTTGATGAGGTTAAGCAAGCAATGCCGATTAATTTTATTCATTCTGTTCGATACAATTCATTCTGGTTTAATAAATTCCATTTGATAAATAATAATCTTGTTATTGAAAAAAAATTATGTTTTGTATATGAATTGCAATTTAAAAATTACAATAACATTTTGGTATGTTTCGTCTGTCTTACGTTTTTCTCACAGCATCAAATTTCTTGAATCATTTTCAAATATGACTGTGTAGCTAATACTGTATTCTTAGATAAGATATGGAAGTTGCAATGCAATTGCAAATAATATCAGTACTCCATTCATAACTTTCTAACAATCAAGAAATATCATCCAATTAATTTTCAACTTTATTTGAAAGGCATCTTATATAAAACAAATTGTGGTATGGGACTAATTTTTTTGAAGAAGAATTTGCTAAATTTCTTAGATGCAACTTTAACCAAATTTATTAAAAGTTTTACTTGTATCTTGTCGACTTTTTTTTTCTCTTTTTCTTGATAAATAATAATTTCTATTTAATTGTTGGTTTTCATAATTTTCAGATAATTATATTAAATCTCCTTTAAAGAAACAGACTTGCAGGTAATATTTAACTTGCAGGTAATATTTGTAAAAAAAGATAAAAATATTATATAATTGAACATTTTGGAACTAGGAGATTATTTAATACTTAATGTATTATTTCATATATGTCATACTACTTTAAAAAACACCTTAAAATCTTACAACAAGGCTGTATTGTTAACCTAAAAAACTGTTTTAATTAGTTTTAACAATAATACATTCACATTACTTATTTATATCCTATTAGTAAAAAGTTATAACTTGTTTTAAACTTTTTGAAAGCGCAATAATCTTCAACAAGATAAATAAATAGTTCGAAAAAAATAATATTTGAAAAAAAAAGAATTATATAAAGGTCCACTCATTTCTTCTGTAAGCCCTGAAGAAGAAACCGAGGTTAAAAAAATCATACAACTGAGACAAAAATTAGTACCCGTAATTCTTTCTGTTCTGAAAGTACTTAATAGTGAAGTAGTACATGCTATGAAATTCTTTCTGTTTGGGAGTTTTATAGCGAAATGCGAGAACTACAACAAATAAAGCCGAAAAACATTAAATTGATTGTCGTCATATATCTTTATTAAAGTCCATAAGCCTTCGAATCGCTATAAATATATATTTTGTCCTTAAAATTTTTTTTAAATAAATTGTAATTTTTATCTATTTTTAAAATATTTTTGTGAAAATAATTTTTGACATGTTTATTATGCATTCATTTATGTTTTAGATTTTTTTTAATTCAGAACTGCAATTTTGTCTAAATTTAGAAGCGCGATTAGGAGTTGATGTTCTTGAATGAAATTTACAACTATAAATTTTTTTGTGAAAATACCAAATGATTAGTTAGCAATAAAAAAACAATAAAGCAAACATGAAGATATATTACTATGTTGAGTTTAAGATTAGATGATACTGATGTCGTACCCGCATTACCACAAAAATGGGCAGCAGTAGCTTCTGAAGGTAAAGACCCTGATGACCCGAGGACAGAAGTCTGACTTCTATATGAAGATAATCCTCATACACTCGCTTGTACAACCCTTTTTTATAGGGAAGCATTTTCACACACCTCACAAATATTACACAGGGGAAAAACAACCATGCCAGGACCAGGACTCTAGCCCTGGACGTCCAGATCACGGGGAAGACGCGCTATTCCTAGGCCAGGAAGCCGGTTTAAGATTAGATATGCAGTTTATATACATGATAACTATTCCGTTGAAACAAGTATCAAATTCACAGTCCTTTTGTCTTTTGTCTCGAATTAAGAGAGGGAATTCTAATTTTTGGTGATCAGCAATATATATATATATATATATATATATATATATATATATATATATATATGCATATGCCTTAAGGATTCAAAAGAAACTGGAATTTTCAACCTCCTCACTATCGTTCCCTTTCTTTGAAGTAGGTTATCAAACTACATACTTGTCTGAGAATTTCACCATCCGTATAATAAACTCCTTTAAGTTAAAATCCAATATGTATTTATATGGATTTTTGATTCTAATGATCTTGTATCGGAGATATTCCGAATTTCTTCAGATATCATATGAACAATTTGAAATGCAAATTTCTTAAAAGAATTCAATCAAATGGAGTAACAATATAAATAACTAAATTAAATTAGCCACTTGAAAATCTCTTTTCTTTCTTCATTAAACCACAAAATCTAAAGTTTCATTTAGAGAATTTTAATAGTTTGATATTTCATGTCGAAATAGTGAGATTTGCTGAAAATAATTTATTACTTATTGAATTAAATTCATGGAAAGGTAAAATTATGTTTAATTTCAAATGGAAGGATTTTTTTTTCAGAAAGTGCAACGATTTTATTTCGAAACTCATTTGATTGAAAAAAGTCAACTATTTAAACAAATAAAATTTTTAATTTTGCATGCTTTAGATAATAAATTAGTACCAACTTTCAACAAGACATAGCAGATATTTTATTGAAGTAGAAGTCAATTGAAAGATCAAAGGTATTTTTTACATATATGGTAAGTTGAGTGCTTTAGATATTCATAAGTGGTGTCACTTTTTTTAAATAAAAATATGCATGATATGATTTGAATAGTGAAATTGAATATAATAAAAAGGTATTGAAATTACTGGTTTTAAAATTTTAAGTTCGCATCATCTATTGAAACTTAATCAAGACTTTTCATAAATTTTTATTCAGTTTCATAACTTATGAGGCGATTCTTTGTTTTAAATATATTAATAAATCAATGGCAGTGGCAAAATTGTTCACAAATTACCAATCTTCATTTGAGATTTTAATTTTTTAATTTTCTATGGAATAAAAATTAGTAAATTTGGAAAAAATTGTAAATAATTTAAAACAAGAAATAGAATTTAAAGTTCACTGAAGGAAATACTTTTGCAAACTTAAATATATATTGACAAGCATTTACAAAAATTTCAGAGCAATATTTAAAAGTTGTGATGCTAGAAAGATATGATATTATTAAATGTTTGTATATCAATTATAAATGGAGTATGCAATAAAAATTCAAATGACATACTATTGGCGCTACAGTGACAAGATAACTCATAGAACCGAATAATTTTAACCACACAAAAGCAATGGAATTTTTATTCCATCGCTTAACACTAAATTTGTAATCGTTCTTTCTTTTAAATCCACCAGTGCAGAAAAGTATCCATTTGATTTTGCTTGGTGAACTTGAAATAGAAAATGTTTGCACCTCAACACAATTACGCGTCATAAATCATATGGGTGGAGTACATTACTATTGACAAAGATTGCAATTAACGTCTGGTGTGAGATCGTTGAGATTTGCAAAGCACAGTTCATTTGGGAGCTTTTCAGTAATTATGGTATTTCAAAATGTCTCCATTATGCAAGCTGAAATAATGTCCCATTATCTTTAAAGGGATAAATCAAATCATATACCATTAATGACTTCTATTGAATACCGAAAATGCAGTTTTAGTATTAAAATGTTCTGTAAAGAATGGCTGCATAAAAATTTGATGATTAGTTGTGTACTTTGAATGAACTTCGATATAATGGAAATGTGTAAATTATCAAAGGGAAACTACATTAAAATGACAAATATTATGCACTGATTATATGAAATATCATTTAATTAATTTTAAACCTATGCATAGACTTTTTTTATTTGCTGTAGGGACCTTTGCTGACAATTTATGACCTCTCAAATCAAATTTCGATAGAAAAGAAAAAATACCAAATATATGGACTTATTAAATGTGAGATGTACAGTGGGGATTTTCTTGCCCTTTGTTTGTTGCTTGCCTTATCAATTTGCATAATTACCTCAAGTTTCATCATTAACTTTTGATGTATATACATAATTACAATTTCTGTTCTTACTGAATCTTATATTACTTTAAAATGATAGGCCAACTTTAAATAATCATTAATTTTAATTGAACGAAATTTAATATAAATATTTACAACTATTCCTGCATTGAAAAATATAGCAGCATGAAAAAAACTTTATAATTCGATATAACATTTATTTTCATTTATTTAAGAAACTCATCCCTATTTTTATCATCAAATTAAAATTTTCTATAATGTAAAAGAAAATTGTCAAAAGTTAATTCAAAAGGAATTTTAAAGATTAATTTATCATGCTTAACTGATATCATTATCCAACGTACAAATTGAAATAGATCATAAATTATCCTTTGAAAACTGGCATAGATAAAATCTGAAATAAAAGCAGTGCTAAAAGTATTAGTTAGGTAATTTAGTTAAAGTTCTAAAATATGTTAATATAACTTTTTCGGTAGATACATTTTTAAACTATTATTATGTCAATCAGACTAGTGTAAGCAAATTTACATTTTTTACGAAACAATCAGCTTGTTAGCATTAAAAAAATAATTTTTGAAATCAGAATATTTCCAAACTAAACTTTTTAATAGGCTTCGATAAGGATTTGCAACGTATCTTTTCTAAGGAATATATCAAATTAATAAGCATATTTCCTGCGATAAATTTTCTTGGTTAAATGAATTGCTGAACTTATTTTTAGTAATTTTGATAACATATATTTAGATTCACATTGATAACGGCAAGACCTAATAAAATTAAAATTGCATCTGTAATCATATTAATGATGGCAGTATTTCCTTTCAAATGCAAAAAAACAAACGATCCAAATAGATGATTAAATTTGTACAATTCATATTATTTGATAAATCTTACAAACAACGACGAGAATAATTAGATTTGAGCAAGCATCCAAAAGTCCGAGAACCAATTCTTATTTTTCGGCATCTTTTAATCCAATGCATTCATATTCGTCAGTTTAGTGCAATGCTTTCATCTTGTAATTACATTTTCCGATCATTCAATGCGCACCTTCAATGTAAACAATCTGCAGAGTAATAATAAGTAAGCATCGCTATTAGATGATAAAGAATGCAGGTTTTCCTTGTCCTGGCTTCTCCCTCAGATGACCTATAATTAAATCAGAAAACTTCTGCTAGAGTAGTGTTTGAAGCTTATTGCATTTCCTTTCTACAGTCTGATTGTTCTGTGATTATCCGAGCACCCCGCCAAAGCAATAAAGAAAACAAGTTCATTAGGGGGCGAGAGAAGTTCTTTTATTGTATGTATGAAGCCCCGGGAATTGCTCAGTCTTTGAGTGAGATTTGGAAGGTATTAGGCCAGTATTTATATGCCAAGAAACGTTTAGACAAAGTGCTTTCATTTGTTCCCCCAGAATCGTCTTTCTAAAAGCACAGGTGCAGGCACTATTTCGGGTTAATCGCGCGGAATCTTCTTAAGTGTTGTAATGTGTCGCTGGAAAGTTTTGTTATAACAAATCTAATATTAAATGTTGGAGAGAATCTTTGGCGAGGAACGGCGCTTTCTTATGGCAGAGGAAGTTTTCTCGGAGTGGTGTTAATGGATATGAATCGCATTACTAAAAGCAATATTAATCTTAAATGTCCGTGGAAAGTGGCTTTTCTTTTCTAGATTTGCTCAAGTTTTGTCTGCGAAATAAGAAACTTGGAAGTACTTAAGAGATTTGTGTAGCAATGAAAAGGGAAAAGAGCATTTATTAAAGGGAGTCGTTGTTACATAATAAAATACCGCAAGAAATTCTCCCATGCATAGTAGGTGGTTTAAAACGGTTTTATTCTCTTTATCTCTTGCGCTATTTAAAAGTAGAATGGAGATTTATACTTAAAAATACAATTTAAATAAGTATAAAAATAGCTATTGCAATTAAATTGCTAGAATTGTTAGGAATGAAGCTAGTAACTGGGAAATATAAATAGCCTCAGTAGGTTTGTATCAAAATGTGATAATTTAAACTCTATCCCCAAAAGCTCAATTGCATTCTTCTATCAATAAATTCATTTCAACACAGCCGCAAGTATAATTCTTTGTTTAGAGTTTGGATGTATAAATTAACAAAAACTGGCACTAAATTACCATTGTTTTAAATTTATGTTTCTAATGAGGGCATTAATTACAGCGGACAGAATTATCTATCTTCCATACTTGCAATTTGTGAAAGCTTAGTTTTAGTATTTAATTATTTTTAAATAATATTTTGGAAATTCTCGAAATAGTATTAATGACAGTGTATCAGAATAAATGCATTGCTCGCATTGCATATTTCAACATTCTAATTCTTCATATATTATTGTTGTTGTTTATAATGGCACTTGCCTTGAACAAGCTTGCTGACGAAGTCAGCCATTTTAAGCCAAGGGTCTTGTTTTGGTAACGCCAACTAGGGCCAAGAGTACGTCTTAGCTACTCACGCATCACATTCGCTTGAACAACCCCTTTTTTCAGGGCGGCACATTCACACATCTCAAAGATAGAGCAGATGAAGAACAACCATGGCCGAACCTGGAATCGAACACAGGACGCCCAGGTCACGAGGGAAGACGTGTTACCCCTATGCCGGCTCATATATAATTAAATTGATGCATTCATATCAAATGAAATTTTTCAACATAATATATATAGATGTATGTAGCTTAATTACAACGAAATTCTTTAATCGGATTAAGATATTTTTGAAAAGATTTAACAACAACCTTAATCGTTTAAATTGTTTCTATTGACATTTCATCCTGGATTTCTCAGCCATTATATATGAGTATGCAATAATGAAAACAACATGCGATATGGACTTAAATAAACGTCTTGAAAATTACAACTAACGTTTAACTCCGAAAGTAAATAATGGAGAAAAAATTAAGACAATTTTATGTTATATTTCTTTTAGAACTTTTTTTTACCTTTTTCTTATAAAAGTGCACAGTTTCTTTTATTTTTTGAATAATTCTTTCATACATGACATGAATTATATTCAGCAATAAATGAAATTTTCAGTACTGGATGCTTATTCATTTTGTTTTTATATTTTATGAGATAATGCGATCCAATAATAATGCTATTTGATTCACTTCCGGTCCAAAACTAAACAGAGCATTAAGGAAACATGAACACAAGATTCGTGAAGCGTATAGCACAATGAGCATAAATGAATAAGACTTTTTAAATAATATAGGTTACAAACCTATTAAAATTACTGAAAATATTGAGAAAATCATTAATTATTTCGCAAAACATTCAACATAAATTTTACATAAACAAGAATTCCGTCGACCTAGGTGGTTGCAGAAATCGTCTAGAATAGATAAAGAGTAGCAAAAAATATTATTGACTTGTAAATCGCCTATTTTCCGCTTTTACCTGGCTGTTAAACTATTGAAAATTTGGATTATTATGTATGTTTTTTTAATGGCGATTAGTATCCACAACACTGAACGGTGACTTTCTCAAGAGTATAAAAAAGAACACGTTCAACAAATTAGGCAGTTTTCTTCAATTACCTCGAAAATGGGAAACTCGTTAGTTATTACTAGGTTAGGATTCGTTCCGTATTTTGAAAAAAAAAATGTTGAAATTTTTCTTGAATGAAGCGGAATCTTTATAATTGATTGTTTGTTTTCTTAAATTTCTACAACTTTAGTAATTAATATTTGGCAACAGTTTAAAACGTAAAACAAAATTACTTTTATTTATTTCTGCAGGAGTACTGAATTAATTATAAGGTTTCGCTGGTAAAAATATTTAATCTATTCAAGACCTTTTTTTTTTAATGTATATAATTGAGTCTTTTATTTCGAAAGTGGAGTAAGTCCATTTTTGAAAAAAAATGATGATAATGGTAATTATAGATAAAACTTGTTATGATCTTTTTTATGAGTTAAACATTTATAGTAAAAAAAAATATTTAGATTCTAGTATTTTGGAGATGGAAGTTTGAGCTCTTAACAGTATTGAAAATCTGTTTATTTTCAAAGTGGTGCAAGTCCATCTTAGAATTATATTTGACCGAATATATTACGGCAAAATTTAGCTGTGGTTGTACTATGGTGAAAGAAATGTGGCCGTTTGACATCATGTCTAAAATCTAGGGTGTTTCTATTTATCCATTTTTGATATTGAAAATCGATGGTTGTACAGTATTTTATAAATAATAAAAAGCATATCTTAATTTTGTGTGTCGATAGTAATGTTTACTTCCCTCACCGATTATTCAGTCCAGTGACAACGAAATAAATATCATTGATCACAAATTTTTATTGTCAAGACATTCATTTCTACCGAACTATCGTGATTTTGAGCTATCCAGTAACTATTCAATCCAGAAACCAGTTCCTTGCATGTTCCTCAGGATTACTATAAAGTAATACAAAATTGTCGAAAACATAATAAATTTTTAATACATGAAATTAAACATAGAATTTTTTTTTCAACCCAACCTCTGGAAAAAGCGGTTTTAAAAAGAAAGAAAAATACCGATGGAGAGACCGTGAATTCATTAACTATATGCTGGATCAGATTTACAAGGGATGCACCATACAAAATATTCAACAAAACCTCGATGGAATGACATTTTGAATTTAAAATTATCGATTTGTCAACACAACGAGGAAGATAAATAATTCCAAGTAATTACAAAAATATAAAATTATCTTTTATGTAAGAAAAAAAAACATTTATTACATCTGAAAAATACAAGGATATGATGGATTTATTACTATATATACCTCCCGTTCAGTATGATTTTTTTAAAATGTTAAATATTAAATAAAATTCAAGTTGATTATACCTACGTAAAAGCTGAAATATATAATCTCACTGAATTTTTTGTTGTTATGTTATATTTTCTACTAGAACATTCTTGGATTTTTTTCCCTTTTTATTAAATGAATAAATATTTATAAAAATTTGAATAGTATTTTGTTTTTATTCTTAAAAAAAGGCTGATGCAACTGAAATATTATTTCCCAATTTAATGAATGATTGCAATAATTCTTTAATTTTGAAAATGAGCCAATTTTATTTAATTACAATAAAACTCTTATCTTTTTTAGTCAGCACCGTAAACACTAGTGGATTATAAACTTGCATTATCTGGTACCACAAAATACAAAAAAAAATCTATCTATTAATACTTACCAATATTTTTAAATTTATTTAAACGCAAACCTTTAAATATCTCGTAATAACAAAAAAAAAAAATGGAGTTGTTTCATTTTTAAAATAAACGGCTCAATTTATACTATGGATTTGAACAAGCAATTAGTTTGACATCTAACTAATAATTCATCTGATAAAAAAATATTTCTAAAAAAGAAGAATACACTGATTTTAAAATAAGATTACACCTGATTGCAAATATATATTTTACTTTCAGATATTGTACCACTTTTGATATTTAAGTTTCACTTTATTTTTCTGGTGGTGATGCAAAAATGAAATAGGTGATGCAGTTGAAAGTTTATGATATGTTTCAAGTTTTAGATGTATGGTTCAATGAAAATATTAAGTTCTAAGCGTAGAGTGATATGATTCAACGTTTCTCATGTTTATCTAATTCAAATTGTCAATTTAGTATGTACTAAGATTCCTAGTAAAATGTAAAGGTAAAAATTATAATTTTTGGAATTTATAGAGCACCCAGTATGCCACAGAAAATGTAAGATGTTATGCAATTCTCTAAATGTTGTAACATAATGTACAAAGCATCTTTATATTTGAGTGAGAAGACAGAAGAAGCAATTTTCCTGTCTAGTCAATAATGTTGCCAGGCTCTCTATCATAAACAAATGCTATTTTTTAAAAAGAAATTAATAAGAAGTACCCGAAATATGGAAAAAAATCTAGCTATGTTATGAATACCAGTACATAATTATCTAATTGGTTAAAATTTGTTCTTTAAATTTAATAAAAAAATCGGATGTTAAAAAAATTGTTACAACATTGGCATAGTGATTTTCTAATCATTTATTAAGGTGAATCAGACTCTCAATAATTTACTTTAATTAATTAATATATTAAAATATATCTTGCGCTGCTTGCTAAATTAAAACATTTATCTGCTTACATGTTCTAAAAAATAAATACGAACGTTAAAAATAGAATCATGAGAATAAAATAAAGATTTTTTTTAGCAATGTAGCATCTCTTTTGGAATACAGTTCAAATGATTCTTGTTCTTACACAAGAATCACGCAGATCTAATGAAAAAAAAAAAAAAGAGCGAAGGCAGAATTAAGAGTAAAAGGCAGAAAAAGGACTGCTTTCTTTGTTCCTTCTATCCGAGTTGCTTTCGGAAAGAATCAACAGAGTTATCAATCAAAGCGACGATTTGATTTGCGAAGACAGGAAATGGTCATGAACAGTGTGAAACGTGATTAAAAACACTAACATATCTTGCCATTTAGGAATTACTTAATTTTGAAGATTTCTCTAGTTAAAAATCTCACTGTTAAAAGAGTTTTGAAGTACATTTAAAAAAAAAAATATATAAATATTGAATAAAAAATTAAGCAAACTGATCATTATATTAAATAGGGTCATAATGATTAAGATATAGTTAAACTGTCATACATTAGAACAAATAATTGAAATCTTGAAATGAATGAAAAAATTATTGTTGTAAGATGATATTTGAATTTTTAATGGATGAATGGATAATTCTCAAAAATAAATATTTCATATGACATTCTATGTCGTTAAAATTATACATTTATATCGGAGAATTACACACCGAGGATTGATTCCAAGATATCTTTTTTTAAATAGTGGTGCATTTATTTTTTAACTTAATGGTAAAATTTGTGGAAACTCTTTTCATTGATAAATTATATTTCGAATAAAAATAATATTTATCGTGATATTTCATAGGTAAAAATAATATAAATAAAAATATTTCCTGTTGTTTCTATATAAGCACATAAAATAATTCATTTTAAAATGATTTCTAATTATTTTAAATAATTAAACACTTAATTGTGGAATTATTTATCATCCGTAGTAAAAGAAATTCGAAACGAATTTAACTTATAAATATGCAATACATAACATAAACAGGCATTCCATGTAGATGTACAAAAACAAATAAAACAAAATAAAATCAATAAATAGAAAATAGAAATCAAATATTTTTAGTGTGACGTTTGCCAGTGAAATATGTCGTCAAATATATTTAAAATCCCTAAGAAAATGAAAATCCCTTTCAAAGAATATGTCAAAATATATGCTTTCAACTGTTCCTTACATATGAAATAAAGAAACAAATATGCAGGCTTCGCCTGGAAAGTTTATGTTTTGTTTAGTTGTAATTTTGAAAGCATCACTCAAATTTCAAACCAATATCCCTGGAAATGTAAAGAAGTTAAGTTTCAAAAAGCAAAAGGAAGGAGAAATGTCTTCTAAAACATGTTTCCTTTGCTCTTGCTTAGCAGTAAATTAAATTCTTGAGAAGTTCTGGAAGATAACTAATATACGTGTCAAATTATTTTCATTGATTAATTAATACAAATCAATTCCCAGGCTATTTTTAGTAAAATTTTAAATTTTTTATTTATAAGTTCTGAATGAATGATAAGTTATGAAATAAGTCATGAAATGAAAGTTATAAAATTAGAGCCAAATTATAAATAAATTTATCAATTTAGCTCAAATTTTAAAATATATGTTTCTGACTGCTGAAAAAAACACTAAAATATCATGCAAATATGTATTGTTCAAAACTAGGATTTATTGTTGAAAGCTAGGCCAGCCTTTTCTAAATACTTCTGTTATCCTGATCGTCTTCTGTGTGTGTGTGTGTGTGTTTT
>JAPMOR010031101.1:8803-22050 GCA_026543865.1 Argiope aurantia | reverse complement strand
ATGCAAATTTACTCAGTAAGATCCAAAATCAATTACAACTCATTGACTGTTAACTTAACTCGTTCATGACTGCATTTATATTCAAACTACAAACAACGCTCAATCGCAGCAATGCATTTGATTTTTACGAAGGAATCGTAAATTGAATTTGATGTTCCAATCTCTTTCCTTAGCAGCATACACCATAAAGACAACATAGATCTAATTACCAAATATTTCCCATTTGTATTTCCTCATTAATTTGGATTACGCATTAGAGCTTTCGGGTAGACCAGAGTTGTACATTAGAGCTGTTCTGCATGCTAATAAGAGGCGAAATGAAAGAATTAAGATTCAAGAACACACACTCGAGGGGTGCCACGCTTATTCAACTGTGGAATGTTGAAAATGTGAGGAATGAAACACATTAGACAGTCATCTAGTCAGACGTTGTCGTCTACCGTACTGCGATTACGACTGCCTTGTCAGAAACCATAAAAGATGGGACCTAAATATGGAAATGAAGAATCGTGTTTCTTTTATTCAAGTCTGGTTGGATATTTGACTTTTAATGGCACAAAAACTAGATTGAGTACATTTCGCCAAACAAATATATGGCAAAATTAATTGTGAGATAAAGCTCTGCCAGCTTTGCATTTTTCAAAATCGATTTAATAATTGCAAGACTAAAACTCATATTCTTTTTTATGTGAAATGATATATTAGATATCTACAATATTGGAGCCCGAAATTTGAGTAATCTAAAATAAAACAGTTGAAATTTTAAAAACAAAACTCTAAAAATTGATTCATTATTTTCACAGTTTTATTAATACTATTGTTACGAAAATTGTCAGGTGTGTGTAAGTGAACAGTCCGATAAGCAGGATACTAGAAAAAAAATAGTAATTTATTCCTTTAAAGTAATAAATCAGGAAGCACAGATGACAACAAAAATCGTACTTGTACAAATTTGCACCACAAAATAAATAGTAACCCGTAATTTTAAACAGACGTAGTCCGAACAAAATCACTCAGTTTGAAAAGCAATCAAGATAATCGCTTTCACTTCGAAAGACTAACTAACTGACGACTTCGAGGCGAAGATGGTAAGTTTTGCGGAGCACCCGCCTTGCGTAGCAAGGCTATCTCCAAGATCCTTGCTGTTTGGGTCCTGGCGTCGTGAACTGCCCTGATCTTTTGGGCCTAATCAGGGGCTTTGTCTGTTTATACCTTGAAGACCGGATGTGACGTCACATAGAGAGTTCTCCAATGTTCCGGTCCTATTCTGGAAACTTGTCGACGAAACTAGTTTTTACTTGAAGACTCCCAATGCCAATTTTTGTCGACAAAGTCGCCAAATTTGTCACCAAGGCCGGGGGTCGAATTCCTGCCTTTCCCTTTGGCTTCTAGATAGAACGTAAACGTCTCTTCGCAACCATACGATCAGTATTTCTGGGAAGCAACATTTCATATTTGTAACACTATTGTTTTAGTGTCTTTCTTAAACACCGACTATTCCAGTAGAATGAAAGTTTCCACATACAAAAAGAAAACCTTCAGATCTTTATTCTTATTGTCTCTTATTCTCCAAAAAATAATTTAGTATCTGTATGGTTATTGAAATAAAATATTTGTATTTTTTTATTTGTACATATTTATTACTGCCAATATATTAACGATATCACTTTGTACAAAAAATTTAATTTTAAAATGAGAATATCTTGAATATTGTGTTAGCCATTTTCTGTAATTTGTACAAAAATATTATTAGATTTAGTAATTCTCAATTAGTTACATACATAAGTTACGTATTTTATATATATATTTGGTTTGTCAGAAAAAAAAATCCTTTCGGCAACCTGGAAGGCAAAGGCTTTACATTTATTATTTGGAAACATGAATTATTGATGTTAGAAACAGTCAAAATTAGGACATGAAAATTACTTTTAAATCTAATTGCTAAGGTAAAGCAGTTATAGAAAACTTTAAATACAAACATCAATGTTAAAAAAGTTATAGCGAAATGAACCTCCTTTGAACTAGATGAACCATTTTCGAACTTGTCTGAGGTTTTTACATTTTTAACAAAATCTTCCTAAGTTAAATTACAAACAAAATGTCACTAGTTATTTTGTTCAGAAGATAACATGGGTAAAGCGTTATTATATATATATATACAGATAATAGTGTGTGCACTTTTGAACGAAGGTTTGTTTTGGATTCTAGGAACCATGATTGGTAAAGAACTGAAGATATTTTTCCCGAAGTCTTGTCATGAGAACCATCGCAATAGGTAGCCTTCCTATAGGAATTAACCTAAAAAGATATGAGCGAGACGTGTATCTATGATGTGTATGGTAATTCTCAATTATCCTACTTTGTCCAATTGATAATACTCTCTTTATTTTGGCAATTCATGCAAAAATAATATTTGATACAATCACTCTTGATAAGTTCACATAAATTAAGTGATTTATATAGATTAACATTTGAAATAGGAAAAGACGTGTGAAAAAGATTACATTTATGATTTTTATGACTTACTTTTTACTTTTTATGAAACTCGGTAGCCCGCCAAGAAAGCATCTGAGAGTTGTTCACTTAGCAACTAATAATTGCTCGCTAAACATATTCACCGCCTTAAAAAATATTTTCTAAAATATGCAATTTTATTCATAAAAAAACCATCTTCATATTAAAATTCGTGTTACATAATTTTGTGATGCCAACAAAAGATTAGAATAAAAATTCAAATTTTGAATATTGAATTACTCGGAATACGAATAAAACTTTCTATTTTGAAAATAATATTATGTTGTATTATTCATTATATGGTAATATGTAGATATAAACAATCGGTAAAATTATTTTTGTTTTTAGAAAACTTCTCCATTGGTCAGTTCAAAATTACACATTTTTATTTGATATGAAAGCATATTTTATAATCTTAATTAATCTCTAAATTCTTCTAACTGATTTAACTTATAAGTTTTTAATTCTAAATGGAGGACATCAACATGTAAGGTCCCAATTATTTCAATTATGTAACTTCGAAAACAAGAAATGAAATTGAAAAGCTTTGGGAACATTATTTTTTTAACCGTTTTCTAAATAAGCTGAACTTACCTTATGAAGCTGGTAGAAAATATCATTAAAATAAAACAGGATAAAAATCTACTTTAGAGTAATAACTAAATAATAATATAATATCTTTATTTTCAAAATGATTCGAGAGCTAGAAACAAAGAAGTGAACTGCCATTTTTGAAAAACAATTATGACAAAAGAAAAAAAACCTCATCAATGTTTATGATATATTTGACTTTTGACCACAAAGAGTAATATATTCACGAATAGTAAATATTTTGAGGAACTATTAAAGAGACAGACGATTTCTTGCCTACTAAAGGCAGATGCTGTTGAAGGAACACCTATATTTCTAATTTTCGCAATAATCTGGCATTTTTTTATACAAATGGAAAAAACAAAACGAAATAAAAAATATTCAAATAAATTAGCTATAACTTAAATATACATAATATTTTTTTAAATTAAGAATCTAGAATCGAATCATAATTATATCTCTAGAATCGAATGCATAATTATATGGCTTATAAAAATGAATCAGTATCCGTCATATTAACAACCGTATTAAAAGTATTGTGTGGAAAAATTATAGCATATATCATAACAATAGAGATGAAAATTCACAACAGTTTACAGTATACATATAACATGTCTGAATCGTAATTCTCCGAAGCATTCCAATTTATTCTTTTAGCATCACCTGGCTGCATACCTAAACCTGTTATTTGCCTCATTTTATTGTAATAGAAACACCTTTTACGAATTTTTATCTTCCATTTTCTATGCTTAACAACTTCATTGACTCAGGTGGCTATTTTTTACGCGCCCTATTAGCATTTAATCCAGTAATAATGAGGGCGGTCAGAGAATAAAAAAGAACATTACATCTCTCAGTCACCAGAGACAACAAACGATTTGCATTGCTTACGATTAACCACACCAACGGTCAAGCAGGCAAAGGGTAAATATCCAATCGTGACATGCGTGCGTTAAGTGTGGTTACAGTTAACTGTCGGCGAGCAACATCCATTCAGAAGGAATTATTATTAATTTATATATGTGTTTTTCAGCTCACGAACATCTCAACTCCAAGGTCACGGAAACACAGGGCGTGACATCCAGAAATGTGTTCCGTTGGGGGTTGGTCGTTTTGCATTATAAATGATTGCTGGAAGCATAGGAGATTGACGGAGTGAAATCCCTATTGTTGGGGAAAAAATCGGTTAGGAAAATCCCTTTTGTGGGGGGAAAAAAGGAAGTTTTTGAAGCGCCGTTTTTGGTGATACAAAAAAGAATGTGATGATAAAAGGGTTGAGGCGACGTTTTTAGAAAAGCGACGCTGGACAGTTCCGTTTTGGAAAAAGATTCTTTTTCTTTTTACCGGAGGGGAATAAGGAAGAGACACTGATTGATTTCACAAAGCTGTCCACTGTAAAGCAATATCTTATCCTTAAAACTTTTTTTCGTGGTATTTTTTAAAGGACAAAATATAAAGTGTTTAGAAGGATTGGGAATATGTTGTCCTTTTCTAAATTTAAGAATTTTTCAGCATGAAACTAAAAATAGAATAAAAAAAGAGGAAGTTGCGTTCGTTCAAAGTTTGGTATGAATAAACGGAGAAGAATTTTGTCCATGTGAACCGGGATAAAAGTGAAGGCTGAAATTATTATTTAAAAATTGGCTGCCGTTTTACATTTTTAAGAATATAATAAACATGTTGATAAAAACAATATCTCAACTTCATATATAAATTATAGATAAATAATACCTGATTAAGTTTTGTATTAATCTTCTTTATCCTTTTAAATTAACAAGAATGAATGTCTGAATTTATCAATATTTTATTAAAAAGTATTTGAAGATTTGGGGAAGAAATATTTTAAATTTGAAACATATTCAAAATGCTGCTGCAGTGCGCACACGTCAACACAAACATAGCGTAAAAAAGATATATATATTTTTTTAAGCATTCCGCTTTTTCATTATATAAAGCCATTTTTAGGTATTTCAGTAACTAAACAATGTAATATTGTGAATGATAATATAAAACCTTTTTTAACTGAATGTAAGTTCTTGTAGAATATTTACATACCATTTTGCAACACAAAAGGGTATGATATAGTAGTCTATATTTCTAGAATTCTAATCTTGATAATGGATTAATATTTTATACAATTGTAGAATGTACCCTTAAACTGTGGAATATGGTCCCAAGCTTGTATAATAAATAACCAGAGAAAGAATAAAAGCCATATATATTAATGCTCAACTTTAAAAATGCATAAAAAATCTGACTTCAAAATATTTTGAATAAATTTATCAGGAAGCTGTATTCAATTTATTAAGATTATTATTTTCAGTTTATTAACTTTTAAATAATTTTTCCTGTACATTTTGTTCTCGCAAATAAACAAAAACTAAATGTTGCTTAAAAACCTTTACTTAAAAATTGTGTAATGGGATTAAAATAGAATAATCTAATTAAATTTAATATAGAATAATCAATGTGCTTTAAAAATTTTGATAATCATTGTTTAAGAATATTAGTAAATATTGTTTGAAAATGTTGAATCTTATTGTTTATTCTTAATATACTGATGGATTCTATATATACCATTTAATGTGTTATGTCGTTGGGCTTTAAAAATATTCATAATCATTGTTTAAGAATATTCACAAATAATATTCGAAAACGTAAAGTCTTACTGTTTATTCTCAATATAGTAATAAATTCCATGTATACCATTTAATATGTTATGTCTTTGAGCTTTAAAAATATTGATAATCATTGTTTAAGAATATTAATAAATATTGTTTGAAAATGTTGAGTATTATTGTTTATTCTCATTATACTGATGAATACTATATATACCATCTAATGTGTTATATGTGACCTTCTTTTAAAATTTACTTTTATCTGAACATTTATTTGTTTCTGCATCCAACTTGGGTAACAAAAGAAATTTCCTTCAGAAGAAAATAAATATATTTTATTCATAGAATATTTTTTTTTTCCTTTTCTGATAAGTAGACTATCCGTAAAAATAAATATCCAAAGTTTTTGTTTATAAAATGTTCCAAGAAATTTTTGAAAATCCTTTTGCGAAGGACTACAGAAATAAAGTTGATTCAAATAAAATGTCTTCATACTTTATTTTTCCATTCTTTGAATAAATTTTTCACAGTTTCAGTCGATTATGTATTCAACATGAGGAACTTGAATGATATCGATTTTGATGGGTTCTTTTGTTGCAATTCGTAAATATTTAGTTACACTGTACTTCAAAATAGTTTATTCCATAATTTTCTTTACAAAATTAATTTTATTAAAAAAAGTAGAATGATTATAATAAAATAAATTTCAGGAAGCTATAAAAACCTTTCTGAATTTTTAAAAATATATATATTTATTAAATAATCTTGCACGTTGAATCCATTTTTGTTATTATTGTTTCCATTTCTTCCAATTTGAAAAAATTAATTGAAAAATAATCGTTTGGTAAAAAAACTAGTAGATCATCAAAATTATAATATGCGTTTTAATGATTTATGCTACATTTATTCAAATAATTTAGTTATTTCAGTTAATAGTTTTCTGGTAAATTATCTAACTAAACATTATAGTATAAAATATTTCAATTGTTCCTCCCATAAATCCAAAAACATATTTGTTCCGTTTTTATAATACCTAATTAACTACAAACTAAAATTTAATTCTGAGTGTCACTACAATCATTGGTAATATTTTAAAAATCATTTCGCCGATTACTTACTTTTTGCTTCAGAAAATTATAATATAAATTGTTTCCCGAATTTTCAATTTTGTTTATAAGTAGGAATATATTTCTTGTAATTGGTAAAATTCGTATTTAGTAGATAATAATAAATCACAGTTTAGCTTCGTCCAGCTTATCATTCAGAATGCAACCTTCTTGTAAGCTTTATTAAATCTATTCCTGTTTCGTTGAATAAATAATCATGAGGTTGATGAAAGTTCGAACTTCAGGTCGACAACCCTCCGCAGCTGTTATGTAATAAGCGGGAAGCTAAGTGAATAGTGCCATGACTCTAGATTAAAAGATATTCTACACTCATCCTCGCTAAAGATCTTTTGCACGATCGTGTGTTACTTCCTCTATGCATTTAAATAAACCAAATCAAACTAATGAAATAAAAAAAATGTTTTCAAAGCTGCTTTTATCAGTATAATAAATATTGGAATCTCTCTTTTAATTAATTTTTAGTCTTTGTTTTATTATTAGTAGCATTTAGAATAGATTTATTTATTAGTAGTTGTATTTTGGAATTCTCATATACACTGTCATATATCGCTACATATAAAAAAACATAATTAAAATTAATTCATTGATTCATTGATGGCTAAAATTCTAAAAATATTAAAACAGCTCATTTTACTTATGTACATACGTCATAACATTTCAAATCGTTAATAAATAAGGCAGTGATTGAAACATTGGCTGCAAAGCTCTTTTTTTTGTAATTTTAGAAACATAGTGAAATAAAATATAAAAAAGACTGTTTTTGATGACGATTTGAAAGAAAAAAAAACGAATTATTTTAAGAGTATTGAAGATATAATGTGAAGCTATGTTTCACTTTTCAGACATATACTTTCGGCAATTGAATCAATTCATGCTCCAATAATATATATCAATCTTATTGTAGTCATTGCGTACTTGTTGATACGTCTCTATATGAATTTTATTTCATTTAGTCGATTCTTCGCTTGAATATTTTTATGGTGTAATTTCAAGAGACAAAATAAAAAGTAAGATTTTCTCAATCTCTTTATTTTCATTATTTATTAGCATTCATTTTTGGAACTTATTGATTCCCTTTAACGATGTACGGGATCAAGAAATCAAGTTAGATGTCATAGATCATGCCCATTTACGCTTGTCTAGTGATTGTGACTATGTATATTGTATCCATTCCCTGTAAAATAAGTTCCATTACAGATCATGTTGCATGGTTGGCAAACATTAGTACGGTATGGGGGAGAGGTAATTTCAAAAGTTTACATTACTTTAATGACAAGTTTTTCACAAGTTTAGATTCTTACGACATTTGCTTAGAAAGGATATGTATACGAGAAAAAAAACTTAAGATTATTCACGAGCAGCTTGTTTTGCTTTAAATATTTCGATTCCAACTCTTGGTAATATTAAAAGGCCTCGAATGTCCGTTCATTGATAGTATAGTGGATGCCCGGCATCTCTGCGAAAACTCCTCCCCCTTTCGTTAATAGTGATTTAGTGAATGCCCGTGGCACTCACTTAGAGAGATTTCGAAGACAGGGAGAATTTTTGGGAACTCTCAAAGGATGTTCGAACATATTGCGTATTAGCATTTTTCTACTGATTTCTACAGCATCCTGAAATTCGAATTTAGAAAAAAAGTTTTTTTTTTATTATTTTATTAAACAAATATCGTGTTATCTTAAATATGCTTAAATAAATATCATGTTATCTTAAATGTTGTTTAAACAATATCGTGTTATCTTAGACGTAGTCCGAATAATATTAAATTGTTTAAATATTAAAATGTTTGCAAAACTCATTATGAAGCTTCAATAGTTTCTATTGATTTCTCTGGCTATAACTAAAAATTAAAAAAAAAAACTTCAAATGAATAATTGTTTTTACAAGGAAACCCTTCACGTGCAATAAAAATATGCGTCAAACAATTAAGTTTTTCTTTTTCTTCTTTTTTTTCCCTCGGTTGAAAATGAAACTTTAATGTTTCAGTTCACATTTTTCTATTTAATATATCGATTACCCTCTCTGAATGGTGCTTAGGAGTCTTTATAATTGAAAGCTTAAAAACCCATCAACGTAATGAAACGCTAACGGAAATATTGAGAAAACAAAATTTGCTTACTCAACGTCAAAGTTATTAGTTTTGCTCAAGGCTGCCACGATTTTTTTAATCCCTCGGCTGGCGTTTTATATTTCTAATAAAAGATTCCATTATCCCTTAAGATGCTGTCTGCTGCTATAGAAAAATTAAATTTAGTTTAAAAGAAAAAGTTCATGATTTTGTGAATTATGAAGCTGCAGTAAGCTACTTGTTAATGAAGTCTTTGATTTTTTTTTTGTACTTTTAAAAACTTTTTTGAAATGGTTTTTATTTAAAAGATATTTTGTATCGATATTACTTGCATGATATTAATTATAAGCTGTTGTTAACGGGGCATAATTTTTTTATTTCTTTGACATATTTAATTTATTTTATAATTTTTTATGGAATATTTTAAAGATACAAATGGATTTTAATTTTTTATAAACTAAAACGCGGGCATTGAGAGTGTGAAAGCAATCAACAGCAGTGACATTGAAGTATATTTCCTTTTTTTTTATCATTTAAATGTGTCAAGGTTCATTTTTTTATTGATGTGCTTTAAAGTTTAAAACTATTTTTTAGAGTTTCATCCTTATTTTAAACTCTTTAGTAGATAGTGATTAATAAAAAGAACTCTCATATCTGAAATTTTTAACTCAGAACGTACACAGTTCAATCAACTGAGGTTTAATGGCGCAAGAGCCAAATTTGGTAAAAATGCATCAATGTAGGTACTGCAAAATTAGAATATTTAAGTCAGTTACGGTTGTTATGCACTCCTATTAATCCCATATAGTATTAATTCTGTTCTTTAGAGTTAAATTACCTTTTCAATACCCTCATAGCTGTAATCAATAAAAGTACCTATCACATCTTTAATTCAGAATATTCAGGTATAAACTGGGTATGTGAAACTGGGGTTTGAAAACGCAAGAGCCACGTTTTAGTAAGCTACATTAATTTAAGTGCTTTTAAGTTAGAGTTTTAGGCTTAGATACATTAGTTATATATCTCTATTAACTACATTTAATATTAAATATAATAAATTATAGCATATTATTGACATGTATATCATACTTATTAATAAGTATTTCAAAACCTTTAAATATATTTTCTGAATAACGAGCTTTTTCAAAATTCTACTTTACGAGTAACGTCATATCTAAAAAAAACAACATCAAGATAGATTGATTAAATTTATAACTATCATGTGTTATGTTAAGCAGTATGTAATGAACTACGGATCTGATATTGAAGACTTTAGAAATGGATTTGTGATTATCTATTGCAAATATTCTTTTTAAAAAATTCCAAAATTCCATAGATAATTTCATATAATACACGCAAAAATTTTATTTTTGAATATAATTTTGAATATAATTTTTGAATATAATAGATAATAGTTACACTCTAATATATATTACACATGTAATGTTATAAAAAAAAATGAAAAACTGTAACAACATTTTTCTCTACAACAATCCTAGTTTTTGTAAATAAATGCGAAACTTTACATCAATACATATGCTTTTTCTTCAAAAGCTGTATATGTATTTAAATAATGTTACTTTTATTCTTCAATTTATCCTTGTATTGATTAAAAACATCATATAAACAATAAAAGATTTGTTTTGTTTTTGAAAAATCTCTTCCGAACTTAGTTGGATACCCAAACACTTTTATTTTAAACCTTCGTTGCTGAGATGGATATGAAAGCCGAAATCCTGTCACCAGGACAACTAAGTCATTTAACACATTTGGGTTGCGTGTAACAAACATATTTGACCGAGAGATAAGATAATGACTTTTGGTCTGAAAGATTTTAGGTCCAAAATCCGATTCTTATAACAATATTCATCATGTCTGTGGGCCTGGTGCACATTAAATCTGATATCATAGTCCAAATATTCCATAGGGTGCATGTTTGGAGAAAAGGACACCAGTTCAGATACCATCCTCATCAACTGACCCAAACCGAAAATACGAAGGATGTTACCAACAGTTTTTGAGTTCCTATAAATGGGTCGTTTATACAACTGAAGTACACTAATTGAAACTTACCAGTTAAAAAAATAGATACGTAAATTTGATTAAAATAAATACATAGATGACATTTAAAAATAAATAATGGATTGCTGTAAAATTTGTAACAATTTTCTTTATTTTAGAAAAAAGTGTCATGGGAAATTTGAATGAAATTTATTTTTATTTTATCCGGTTTTAAAATTCAGGAAAAAAATTACTATTTTATAAATGCGCATTAATAGTTAGATGCACTTATTCTAAATGTAGTGTAGAAACGTGCAATTTTTGCAGACTAAAATTTTGTTAAACATTGAATATTGCTATTAAAGTCCATTTATGTATGTCCCATATCCAAATTTTTATTAGTTTCTGTTTCTAATGCCTGATAATTTGCTTTATATTATATTAGTGTAATATCCTAAATTATGAAGAGTCTTTTTATAATGGATATTATTAAACAGACATTAATTCATTATCCTGGCTAGTGAACCTATTTTGTCCATCTCCTAAATGCAAGAAGAAATAGGCAAATTTATTTGTTAACACGTTAACTATTAATCTCATGTTATGCTATTCATGAATATGACACATCACGTAAAAATGAATATTATAATATAGTAGACCAGAAGTGCTATAAGATATTATAGCCATAGCAACATTTCTTTTCGTCTGGTGGCAATTACGCTGTTAGTGTCTTCCTCGCAGACGGTCATATTTTTTTGTTGTGTATTCTAATGAGGCCATTAATATCGTCTGCTGGCTTCGCGGACAATAACTCGCCCTTGAGATATTGAAGTTTTCTAGCGACTTTTTTTGTGTTTTGTCCAGACTAGCTTTCCCTCAGGTATATTTGATTTTTTTTATGAATACCTAAAAGCATATTGAGAAAGTTCCTTGTGATCTTATAAAAAAGAACTAATGTACATGATTTAATCTAATATGTAAGAGCTATGTCAGATTAATTAATGACTAGGGAAAATGTGACTTGAATTTGAATGACTGAGAAAACAATTTTCCCTGACAGAAGTAATCGATACAAAAAAAGGGAATTTTGTTAGGAAATTTTTTTTAAATTAATTTTTTAAATTAGTTTAAAATAAGAATGAGAATTAATGAGCATTTTTTTATTGTTTTGACCTGAAAGCCATTAAAATTGTTTAATTTGATGCTTCCACTTTTTATTCGATATGTGGTTTATCACAAAAATCTTTAGTTGTGAGATTTTAAAAATCTCTGCTACAAATCGCTCCAAATTTTGAAAGTATTTTTCCTTTAGTTTTCATTTATATAAATATATAATCATAAATATATATGATATTAATTTATATGCAAAAAATAATTCTAATTAAAAATGAGATTATTAAAAGTGATTGATTAAAAAAGTGATTGTTTCACTTGCTTTTCTAAAATAACTACAATAATTCAAGTAAATTTTAATTAATAATTTTTTTAAAAATCCATGACACCAATGTAATATGTATTATATTTTATAACATAATTTTTCAAATTAACTTAATATTTCTAAAGTGTTTGAAATGCATGATTGCTCAGAATAGGTTTAACGCACTTTCAGAAATACTAGACAGTTTTTTTCGAATTCAGTACTCTTCAAAAGTCATATTATTTAACACATAGCTTTGTACACGAAGCGATGCATAAATCTTTTTATTTCAAATGTTTTTATTTTTAATGTATTATACTTAAAATACTAAATATCAATTATTAATAATTATTATTTTATTTATTATTATAATTAATAGTAAATAATTATTATAATAATTTTTATCTAAGAGACTTCTTTTTAAGTAAGAGATTTGAGATTTTACTTCTTTTTAAATAAGAGATTTGATGATTAAAATATGAGAAATGTGGTCTTTTATGATGAAAATAGCAAAGAAATATATTTATATGCTGCTTACATCTGACTTGTACTATAGGACTGATATTTCATTTCTAAAGAATAAGGTATAGTACATATACCTTAAGAATAAAGTATAGTACAACGTCCTACATAATATTTATACATTCAATATTTTAATGATTATAGAATTGCAAAAAATACGGAATTACATAACGTTTTTTCCATTTGGAAACAGAAGCCATAATGTTCCTTTTAAACTTTAAAAAATAATCGATTTCAAATTTATAATTTATTAATTTATAGTAATTTCTATTATTTTATTTGTATTCATGTTTCAAGCATTTTTATTTCTATTTTTAAATAGATCTTTATTCTCAAGGAGTATTATAAACTGTATAATAGAGTATTAGGTGAAATAAGGAAATCATTTT
>JAPMOR010031088.1:0-10621 GCA_026543865.1 Argiope aurantia | reverse complement strand
TACCCATCTGGTGGGGTTTTTTTTGGTCATTTGGCAGGAACTTTTCACTCTTGAAGGCTAATTTCATTTAATTGAAGGCTAATTAACATTGAGTAGTTTAATTAATTGACAATAATTGACAATTGCATGAATTTAATTAAAAAAATTCTTAACAATGTTATATAAGTTTTCACGAATCATGACTAATACTTCACCGTAAAAACAAATCGTACACTTGGAAAACTTTTATGTCAATAATTGTATAAAATGTTGGATTTAAACTTAAGGTCTATTAGTCATGAGCAAAAAAACCAATAAATGAAAACTCCTTCACCTGAAAAAAAAATCAGGAGAAAATAAAATATATTTTACGTTTAAAACTCTGGATGTAATAGTTGAAGACGAAGTTATGTAAAATGAAATTATAACACATTTCTTTAAATAATTTTTCAAGAAACCAGGCTCGATTTCTTAAAGAAATATTTTAATCAATTCAAGTTCCCGACCATCCTTTTACTAAATTACCAATTGGTCCCTTCTGTCAAAGTTTATGACAGGGTGAACATATTTAGAAAAGGGCGTTAAATGTCATCTCTTATTTATAGTAATTATAAAGATGTATGAGTGTATGGTCAAGGTCGATTACGAGTTATGAGATATGAAGCTAAATTATTTCCCACTTGCAAAGTTTTGTAATAACCAAAAACAATCCTCGCAGTGATTTTTGAAATTTTTGCTTTGAATTCTAATTAATTAAAAATTAAACGTCATTCAACTTCACTTTAATTCTTCAAATTTGTTCAAACTTCAAATTTATTTCCGCTAAAAATTATGCTTTTCATCTTAATTGTTGAAGAATTTTCGTTTCTTTTCGATGATGTCAATTTTCCGCTGCAAATGTTTTGTTAAGTTAATGTAAATTTTTAAAAATCTTTTTAAGCATATTTCATAAAATATATTTCACTTTTCTAAATAAACTGAAATCGTTTGCATTTTTCTACAAATAATTAATAATAGATTAAAAAAAGGGCTAATTTTTCAATAAAAAATAAGTTTTCATTTTAAATATGTTTTATATATTTTTGGAAATGTCTTATGGTTAGAATTAATGCTGAACTTCACTAAAATGAAATTTTGAATATAAAGAATACCATTTTCTCTAATTAGTTACAATTTCCGACGACGGTTAAACTTAAGAAGTCATAATTTACATAAATATTCAAGATTTGAAAATCTCCTACCAATAATGAAATTAAAAATAATATCTAATATTGATCATGTAAACTAGATCATCTCCAAATATCTAATATCTTTCCCAAGTTTTATATTGTTAGTTTTTTGATTACACAGCAAATCTTAAAATTAAAGCATTATCGTATATTCAATGCCACTCATGTGGGATAGTAACACATATTTTAATTGCTAGAAGATTTGCTACTTAATTAATTGATCCAAAGATTTCATTTATTAAAACCTTCCTAATGGTAAACAATATTTATGGATAAAACTTGAATGTAGATTATTCATTTATTTGATATGTTTTGAGTATAAAAATATAAGCATTTTAGCGCCATTTACAAAGATGTTTCGATGTAATTAGGCTGTATTTTTGAACTGGAGTAACTGCGACATTTATTTACTGTCGCTCTTTAATTTCTTCTCTATAATCTGTAGAATACTTAGTGTTCCCTATCTAGCAACGTTTCAGTTTCAGATTCATTTCACATGCTTATAAAAATCGTTTGGAGCTATAAAACTTTGACTAAGAATATTCTTACTTCAATTTCATAAATTTTAATTCTTTATCTGTAAATAAATTCATATTATTAATTATGTGAAACTGAAAATGTTTTAAGTATTCCATGGATTTTTTTACGATTACAAACTTTAATATAATTATACTTTTTCGAAGTTGGAGAGAGTTATTGAAAGATTCATTGATTTGTGATTATTTGTAAAGAATTATTTAACAGCGTGTTAAAAGATTGAAAATTATAATCAGCGGAAATCGATAAATTTTAAACTTAATTCTCAGTGTTTCTAATTTCAAATTTTATGAAATATTCAAAAATTAATTCAATTTCGATGAAAAATTAAATTTTATCAACTTGATGAGTTTTAAAGTACTCTAAATATTTAAACCAATTCAGCCAAAAATAAAAAGATAAGTAATTATTTCATAAAAATAAAATTCATTGAGCTTATCAAAATTAATATTAAGATTAAATAATCGGAAAATGTAATTTTAAATAAATAGCTTTCTAAAAAATGGCTTTCTTCAGTAAAATAAACCTTATCCTTTCTCAAATAATTGTCATTAAAAGTTTCAAAAATTTGTTTAATATTTTCTATTTATTTTTTCCTCCTTGAAGTTTATTTTTTGATGTTGTAGATAGACAAATATCCCGAAATCCCCTTAAGTTTTAATTTTGCTTTAATTTCTAATCTTCCAAATCCACCTTGATAAATTTTCTTTGAGAAAAGAAGTTGATTCGATCTATACAAGAAAGTAAGGGAAGACTATAATTTCTTTAAATCTAAAATCAAAAACAATAAAATGCTTTTATTGTTTTTGTTTGTATGTTTGTTTTGAAATTAAAAAGCATTTATAAATTCTTAATATTAAAACTCATAAAAAGGAGAGAAAAGGTATATATTCCTTTTCTTTATCATTTTTTCAAATTTTTATTTAATGCTGCTTTAATAGGGGAAAAAAAGACTTTTATTTTATTTCAATTCAGTTTCTAATAAAATTCATTAATTCATTCAAACTGCTAAATTATTGAATTGCAGTCATTTCTTAAACATTTTCTTATATTATGAAATATCTGATTACATTAGAAGCTATCGTTGGAAATACTGGCCGTTAAATTTTCAATTTAATTATTTTATGCATTTTGGTGGCTTAAGAGTATTTTTTTCATAGTTATATTTCATGCCATTAAGAAAAGAAATAAATATGAAATATTATATTTTTTAGAAAAATAAATGTAAGAAAAAGGTTTATCAGGACATTTTTTATTATTAATACAGTTATTTCATAATTATTTCATACATTTATGATTAATTCAATAATTATGTAGTTTTTAAGGCACCCTTGGTTTGCACACATACACATATATACAGGATATCTGCTTTACATGGATCCCAATACCTATTTTCTAAATTTCTATTATTAAGCAAATACATCTAAATATTGCCTAAAATTTGCCTAAATGCATACCTAAATATTTATCAAATACATTAAAGGCACTGAGAACAAGTTACTCAATAATGAAAGTAAAGTAATTCATTTCCGAAGTCCGAAAGTAATTCATTTCATGATTCGATTTTTTTCCAAATTCGATACAAATCTACATTTGAAAAATAAAATTAATTGCCATTGTACTAAATTTTATCAATTTGTTTCTTTTCATTGTACACTTCATAGTATTAACTTTCATTAGGATATACAGTACATCAATAACGTCTTGTGTATGGGTTTGCTAAAAACTGCAAGAAATAAAGACACACACACACACACTCACGCACGCATGCACACACACACACACACAAATATATATATATATAGATATATATATATATGTATGTATGTATTGAAACTTACAAATAATATTACAAGAAAATCAGATTTCTGTCACAAATTTGCGAAAACAATTAGAAGTAAAAAATTAATAATACTCGGCAGATAGAGTTCGGTTTCCAATAAGGAAGAATTATAAATTCCAAGAATAATATATATATATATATATATAATTATTCCAAGGAAGAATTATAAATTGAAATTAAAACTGATAAAAATATGAAAAATGCTTTATTTTGAATGGTTTTAGTATTGCAAACCTTATAAAATGCGAAACATCAAAGACTGGACGCTATCCCTGAAGTTTAATAACCCATTTCTGGTTATGGTTTCAGATTGCAAAAAATGCTTAGCTGCATTGAATGTTCTCGAATTTGTTGCTTCCCTTTATTCAATAAAGATATTCAATTTCCTTTGCCTCCCGGAAAGTTGCGCAACGGTAGTTGAGTTAATAATAATTATTGAAATTGATATCAACAGCTCATAAATTTTCAAACAATAATGCTTTTTTTTTCAGCCACCGGCTATTACTTTTTGAAATCTCAACAACTATATTGAAGCTCAGATTACTTTTATTAATTTTGACTTAGGGGTTGTAATTTTGCTTTATACTAATAATTGTCACGTTACTGTTTAGTTAAACTATGGATTATCGTGATTTGAATGAAAAATTGATTTGCTTGTTTGGAAAATGTTATAATGGAAACTGAGAAATTGGTATCCTAACTCATATTCACTATTTTTATTCTTGCACGAAATTATTATTTAATTTCAGCTTAAGAGACAATTAATTAATTTATATATTTAAAAAATACATACGGTAAATAAAGCTTTAGTTATAAGGTAAATTTTAAAATGATTATCAAATAAACAAAAAAAATCAAAAGCTATAAACAGTGTATTATATATATTAAAAGCGTAATAGTAAAATAATATGAGCATACAGTTTGTCTAAAAACAATCAGTATATTTAAGAATTTAGACTATGTAAAGTTTTAGCTATAAACATTTATTCGAATTGAGAAACATTTTAAACACTTAAACAATTTAAAAATTGAATGAAAATAATTGTAAAAGAATTAAAGTACCAGAGAATTAACGTTTATAATGACAATAAAATTCTTTTTTAATGAGAATAAGTTACAAATTTGTTTTAAGTTACAAATTGTTTGAATTGCAATATTACCAAAACGTTCATTTAAAAAAAATGGTGCCAATATCACTTTTGATTAATTCTCTAATATTCGAACATAGAATTTTCCAATATGAAATTCATTATGGAATTTGGGTTCTTTATTTAATGTTATTATGGATTGTGTCAGTTGAATGCAATTTGGCTTCCCAATAAAACTTTTGCTGATAGACTTGGTTGGTGATCTGGTGTCGCAAAGTTTATAATCGTGCATGATTATATATATATAAAAAAAATTCTGCAAAAGCCAATCAAAAAATTGCTGTTATGTTTTCATCGAATAGGAAAGGCATATTGTTATCGATGTTTCTGCTGAAAGGATTTGGCGAGAATCCGAGCCGATTTAGCGAGAATCTGAGCCAATTTGGCGATTGGCGTCTTGAAATATTTCTGTGAATTAGCAATTGCTCTTGTCGACTACTTAAGATAAGATTTTTTTCGTCTTTATTGTAAATAATTATAAATAACTGCTATAAAGACATTTCTGATTGCACTTCCAAATTAAATTTCATTCAAATGACGAAAGGTAAAAATGTCTAATTCTATGACATAAGATGATAAAAGTAAAATATTGAGGTGGGAATCCTATTTTCTGCTTTGTAATTTAAAACCATATAAAATTACGTATTTTAGTTTTTAAATATAATATTCTTACTTATCATATTAGTTTTTTAAAGAAAATATCAAATGCAGTTTTTTTTTAAAAATTACATTCGGCAGTCATTCTTGCTGGAAAACTGAATACTAGTCTCAATAAGAATTTTAAATCATGCTAGCAATCTTCAGAATTAAAACAATTTATTTTTCATCTCTTTGATACATATTATGTATCATAATTCACTATGTGTTTCATAATTCAATTCAATATAGATATAAAGAATGCAATTTATTGCAAAACAATAAAAAACTTTAGTAGAAATTAGTCCCTCTGTTTTGCTTATTTTACCGTATTTTAACTATAATAGATGCAGACGATTTATAATGAGTAAAATACCCGATGTAAAAATCAAGATATTTTACATTTCAAAAATACAAATTTAAACCTTTCTTAGCATAGTTTTTCATTTAAGAGTAAGCTGAATGAAAAACTTAATGTTTTTTTCTTTGTCATAGACATATAAAAATAGAATAATCTTTGAATACTAATATTTTAATGCCCAAATTTACAATAATCTTAGAGTAGATATTAATTATTATGCATAATAAAAAATTAATTGCTGGAAAAACATTGTAATTAATATTTGCTTCTTAAATTTTATCATGAGAATTCTTTTTATTTACCATAATGGCTTGTAAAATGAGAAGAAACACAAATTATATGCTTTAAACTTATCTATCCTATCGTATAAAGAAGTTTAGAATAACATATATAAACTTAAGATTAATAATTTCATGACAAATATTTCGAAGGTAGGTAAAGATAAATAACTGTTTTTGTAGAAAAACAATATTTTGTTAGATTCCAAATTTCATTATGCTGATATAAATTTGAAAAATCTTTTTAAATGTGTTCATTTGAACTGCATTTTTTACATCCAAAAGTTACTTAAAAAGAACATTAATTAAAAGAAAAGTTGAAAATAAATATTTTCACAAATATTAAACCTTTTTTTTAAATACTTTAAGGAAAGATTATTTTCTTCTAAAATAATGTAAATATATTAATACCAAATATTTTTCGAAAAGGATGTGAAATATTTTTAATTACGCCTTCTTGCCGTACAAGAACGTAAATAAATGACCAACAATATTTTCCGAAAAACATATGTTCACATTTTAATTTTAATTGGGTATAAATATTTCCAATAACTTTCTTCCTCTTTCATAGACATATATAAAATACCTGTCTTTAAGGTTAAAAATTTACATTACATATTTTATTTAATTTAACATTTCATTTTTTTTAGTTAATAATAAGCAGTATTCTTAGTTAAAATTGTTCCAAATAATGAAGTTTTCATTGTGTTATTTTTCAAGTATTTCCCCTGCCATAGTAAAAAGTGTTGGACAAAATAGTCATGCTTATAAAAATATATGATGATAAGGGGCTCGGTGGCTCGTCATCCCAGTGAGGATGGCATAGAAAAGCTCCCAGATTTTCAACGCAAGTCTTGCTCATTAGACTCGTTAAAATAAAGAAGTCCTAACATACCGAGTACAATATGTATTCAAATTTCCTAACTGATGAGATACAAACTCTCGAAGGTAAAGCGTGCAATGAAAAGTAACATTGAAAAAAGTGCAATATAGTATTGAGTATTCGCATGAAATTATCCTCAGATTACAAGAAATAATTCACGACTTTACACTTTTCTGTTAATGAGATTATTTACTTTGAAAAATTTTTTTATTTATGGAGTAGTAATATTTCATTATACGCGAAAACATATCCTTCAATCCCCAGTTTGTTTAAGGGCAGCATTTTGAAACAAGAAAAGTTGCAGCTGATTTTCAATTAATAATAGCAAACTATTGTATATTTTCTATTTCTTTAAAATTCTTAATATTATCATTCTTAAAAATGCATATGTACTTTCTGAACTTTATTATTTATGTATCCGAAACATTTGAAGAAAGTATGACGAGAATAACTTCCGTTGCCTATACAATATTGTTACGGATTTTCTCCGCTTTCGGGTTCTTTTGATTGTGGGTGTATAGTGTGAAAACACAATCCGCAGGCCTCAATAGAACACAACGACGTTTATTTACACGAAAAGCACGAGTACATAAATACAAACAATAAATATTCACAGTCAAGACGAACACAGGACAGCACACAGTAGTCCACAAGTAGTAATCGTCCACAGCACACGAAGCGGCCAGACAGAATCCAGCAGGAGAGGGAATCCTCGTAGTTTCTCTCTATAGTCTCGCCAAACTTCTGCAATTCTCCACTGTTTCCTCGCTTTAGCTATATCCAACTGTCTACTTACTACTAAACGACTGGCTACTTCACAAACGACACGACGCTGCTTCTACAATAGACACAAGCACTCGGCACACAGCTCAGTTCAGTACTAGCTTGGTCTCCACACAACCCTGGCACTCCGCAGTTTGCTTCGCTATCCTCTCGAAGACTCGTTACTTGCCTACGACTCCAACTACGACTACTGCAGCTTGAGACTGTCGTCCTTTTATAGTTCCCGAGAAGCGGGACAAGAATCTTCGAGGCCATTCAGGCGTATCTCGGTTCCAAATGGACGGATCGTTAAAATTCTCGAAGTCTCCATCATTATCTATTTTGTCACAAAAGTGACCGTATTTGTCTCCAAGTCGCCAAATTTGTCGCCAAACTCCGGGATGCCTGGCTCGGCACCCGAGCAGCATCCAGTGCAGATGACTGTAAATCAGTCTTTCCGGTGATAGAACTAACCGTGCTGGGAAGCAAAATTATACGTTTGTAACAATATTCTATAAGCCTTGTATTGCCGTGTAATCTGTGGATTCAAGAATATTAATCGTAGATTTATACAGTCATATTTTTTTCATCTAAAAAAGGGAATAGACTAGCGTCATCTTAAAAGTATAAAATAATTGAGATTGTGTATACAATAATACTATGGGATTCTGCATAATTAGCATATTTGAATTCTGTTACTAACAAAGAAAAGGCTAATTATTTATAACGTTTGCTTATTGGAAAGAATGTTTTCAAATTCCTAACTGATGAGATAAAAAATATCGGGATAAAGAATCTAATGAAAAGAAATTCGCAAGTAGTTCCCTATAGCCAAATAAAGCCTTTAGGACAAAAATTTGAACATTTTCTTCCTTCGACGGTATTTCAAAAGATGAAAAAGGAATGTGTTTAACAAATTTTAGATAAAAATAAATTATCAAAATTTAATTCTAATATTTCCCTAAATCGTATCTAACCGCTATATTATAGAAAAGGATATACACATAGATATTCTATAATTTTTTATTCTATAATTGCATATTTAAATTGAAAAGAAGTAATTCCACTTTCTGAGATAAATACTTTTGAAAACGATTATTAACCGTAGGGAAAATGTAGATATTTTACATGTTCCTTTATAATCTACTTAGCCTTGAGTGTTTAAAAAAGCAAAGTTCATTTTCCCTCAGTTGATCCAATGCACGCATTATCTTGCAAAAACTCTTATTCTATTCCATTTGCCTTTTGGCTATCATCAACAATATATCATTTTATCTACACGTGTGCTCGAAATAAATCTTGGAATTTCAATGATCTTTTGAATCGTTTTTTAATGTTGTTTCATTTTCCTCTCAAGAGTTTCCCTCAAAAACTGTTGAATGAGATATGTACACAAACGTTAATATTAATTTCCATGCATTTTAAATGTTACAATTTCCATTTTTATCATGAGGTACCACGAGTCTGCTTTGCGAGTCAGTAAAACCTACACATGTATATCTAAAATGATAACATCATATCATCATTAATATTCAAAAACAAAGCGATGTATTTAAAAGAAATAAAGAAATGATTCCAAGATTAAAATCTGAAAAGTATTTCACATGCGACTGCTTAGAAAAAAAATTTGCCAGATTATGTTGGAATTTTTTAGGACAATTTTAAATACGACTTTTAAAAAATGAAATATCCTTTTAATATGAAAGCTCTGGTAAACTAACAAATTTTGTAATTTTTCTGGCCATTAGATAATAAAATCTATATGGAGATGACTGTATATAAGATTTAAAACATTAAATTAAAATTTAATTCTAGATTTTGACGTTAAAATGGTGTTTTGACTCTATTTTGGAAAATAATAGTTGAATTTTTATTTGAAATTAATCGTACTCATCACTGCAATAAGTAGGAATTGTTACTTGATGACGTAACATTTCTTTTTATTTTGTTGTTTCCATCGGTTGTTGTTATGATATCTGTATGGAGAAGATTACTTAAAGGACTCAAATATTACTGATGAATTAAAAATTTCTTTTTGATTTCTCCGCCGAAGTGGAATGCTATTCCCATTTAAAAAAAATTCCTTTTCGAATATTTATTGAAGATTAATGGTTTCCTTACCGCTTGGTACTATAGAGGAGTACAGGAAATTGGCTCGATTACATATGACTTAACACTATAGTTTCTTATGAGTTTCCGTGGGTTGTTATTCTTTTCCTTCATCATTAATAATCAGTCGTCGCACATGAGGCGATTGAATTATAAAGTGGTTTAACAGGATGATATCTCAAAATTTGCTACATAAAAAATACTTAATGCTAGGTGATGCAATTTCCAAAATACTTCGCACCTAGAGGAGTTCTGTTTGTATAAGCGTCTTATTCTTGGATAGTTCTCCATTTTACTCATTAGAAATCCATAACAAAATGTAAAAAACAAAATATTCGAAAATTCTCATAATTAGTAAAGTGACATGCGAACATATTCGTAGGTACAGAACGTACAGAACGGTCTCTTCGTTTGATATTGTGTTGAAAGCTTATAAGCCAGTTAACAGGTACGCTACATGAGCAATTGCTTTTGTATTGTGGTTATGTTACTCGGCTGCGGTTCTAACCTATCTTATACCAAAGTCGCTCCAATATCAAAATTTTTTATGTAAGAACTGTGTACACAATTAAGTAGTTGTAGCTGAAAACACATTTAAATTATCTGGAGAAACACAGACAGACACAGTTGGGAGTTGAACACAGGAAGATATAAAAAGGCGAGATTTGTAAAGAACTCGATGCTGAGTTTTTTGACGATTATAATATTTTCCTCTTGTATATATATTGCATACGAAAAAGAGAAAAAAGAATCACGAGTTACATTTCATATGCGTTTACCATATAATTTATTTCTCTTAATAAACAACAATACATCATTATATAATTGTACAGGATTGTATAGAATTGTACAACGA
>JAPMOR010031074.1:0-13239 GCA_026543865.1 Argiope aurantia | reverse complement strand
TCTTATGAGAAAACATTTGCTCCGCGCAGGCTCGAGACGGCATCGGTCGTGTGGATTCCCTTCCACAAACATTTCTATTTTTTTCACTTTTTTTTGTCATGCTTCTCTTTTATTTCTTTTATTATTCGAAAAAATGTATTCCCAGTTTCTAAATTTAGCTCACCCCATCTAGGTTAACCTTCATTGACGAATTTTTCTACTTTCATATTCTTTTAAAGTTATCTCCCTGTTTGGCTTTCATTTCAAATATAATATTAATATTTTCTCCGCTTTCATTCGCTTTCTCTGTTCACCGCCCGCTTGTCCAAAATGCAAAATGTGGTTTCTTGCCAAAGTTGGCTCGCTTTTACTCTTACAGAATCCAAAATAGTCAATATACATTATTGTAAGCGGGGGCGCGATGAAAATTATTATTGAAAACTGAGCCATGAATACTGAAAGGTTGAGAAACGCAGTTCTAAACCTTTCAATTTTTTTAATGAATGAATATGAAAGTGATAGTGAATATTATAGCGAATCTACCCTTTCACTGAAAAGTTAGAAAGATGATAATATATTTAAAAATGCTAATTTTTTTAATTATTTCATATAATAAATAATAATAAAACTCTAAAATAAAAAAAATCATTAAAAATAATGTGTTTTTGAATATAAAAATATATAAAATATCATGTATGTTATATATTTTGATTTATTTTATATATTTTGATTTATTTTATATATTTTGATGTATTTTATATATTTTGATGTATTTTATATATTTTATAATTTAAGATGTTCTATATTTACAATAATTCCTTTTAAATAGAATAAAAACTCTATTATCCATTGTTATTAATCTTAAAATTGTCTAAAAATTCAATATAAAAAAGAAGCATTTTAATATAAATAAGATCATTATTATTTTGTAAAAAAGTAATTATCAAGTTTTAAGAATAGAAATTTTTCATTTATTCAATGAAATTTAATGTTTATGCCCCTTGCATTAAATAAAAATTGCTCGTAAATATTTTGCTGGACATTAGTGCATTTTTCTGCCAGTATTATTAGTTATCGGCAATGTTTTAAGTGTCATTACGTTATTGTTTCATGTAAACATCTCCTCCTTTCGTCGCTATTTTGACGAATTAATCCCATCCTAAGTCATGCGCAAAAGCGCATATGGTCTTAGAATCCGCTGGAAAATATTAGAACATGCTTGGTTATTAGTTTTGATTAGGCTTAACTTTTTGCCTTCGGAAAAGTAATTCCATGCTTAATTATCCACACAATACGAAGACTTTTTTTTTAATTGCTCCGAAAAATAAATATAATTGTTTGAAGTTGAATATCCTCTAAAAATTAATCTACATCCGCTTACCACTTTGTATATATTTCTAACAATCAGAAGTAAAAAAATAAATAGAATACCGAAATGCTGCACCCTCTTGAATGGTGCCTGAGAGATGCTGTCGATTGCAAAAGGATAAGATTTTATCTATATCATGCAATTACTAAGCTTGCTTTCATTCTTTGATACAGCGTTCACACGAAGCCAAATATTGCGTGCAATAGAAGGCCACGCCTACCTAAGGAAGATCCTGTGAACCTAATGGGACAAAAGCTATTCTCACTCTCCTCAGGGCAACTATTTGCCACTGTCCCATTGGGGGTCATGTGATCTTCCTGAGTTATGCGTGGCCTTCTAATGCACGAAATAGATGGCCCTGTGACAACGCTGCTTTACTCTGAATTTTCATTTTGCTGTTCCAGCAGTTTCTTTAGCTTAAACAGTTTGACATTATAGCGTTTGAAATTCATTATTCAAATATATTATTAATGAAATAATTTTAAAAAAATATTTTTTGATGTATTAGAGCAGTTCCAAATTTATTCTTCTTATTTATATTGTTTCATGTCATTTAACATTTTTGTTTAATCATTATACAATTTACAAATCCATTGTTCAATTGATGTTTTAGTTTTTTAAAGGCTGCAAGGCATCTAATAAAAAGCAGTACGTACCACAATGAAATCCTGATAGTGAGAAAACACGACGCAGTAATAATTTAGTATCTTTACCACATATATTTCCATAAATAACATTGGAATTAATTCAATATGGAAATAACTTTCTGTTTGTTTGAGATTCAGCAAACATGATAAAAACTATTTATACCAAATTAATACTATTATTGTTTGTTTTTGTTTTCATGATAACAGACAGCAAAACAGACATTTAAAATTTCTGCAATTGATTTTGTCGTAACGCCAGTATTAAGTGTTTGAAACGATATTGTCTTTCTTTTCCTATATACGATAATTAGGAGCATTACTTATTATCTCCTTATATATGTTACCGGCAAAGTATGAAATATGAGAATTATTACATACTTTCCCTAGGCATTGCGTATAATACCTAGACATTCTATGGAAAGACAAATGCTATTTAGCAAAGCATGAAAAAAAGATACTGATAAAGTTATTATATAAAGACGTGCATTCCTCAAAAATACAAATGTTATTCTGAAAAATAATGAAAATGCCATTAAAAAAATTTATTGAAAATACTTAACGAAAAATGAAAGTTGCACAAAACAAAATCTATGCTTTTCTTATTAAAAGAAACAAAATTTAAATATAAAAAATAAGAAATTAAAATTAAACTATTTGCTGCAACATAGTAAGGCCTGAATGACATTTTAATTTAAATTTCATTACATTTTTCACTCAGAGATATTTCATATTTTGGCCCTTTGTTTTATACGTACATTGGACGAACCCTTGGCCGATTCCATAGAACTGAGCAATTGCAGCTGACCGGAGAGGAACTTCGTGGTCAGGAATATATTCCATTCTAAGCAAGTTCTTAGGATATAAAATGAATTGTGATCTTGAAAATTTTTATTTAAAAATTTCTTCTGAAATTTCAAGTTGGTTGGAACTTTCCTCTGTCACACTCATCACAACTGCTTATATACTGCGAGAATCACTTTGCCCTTTGTCGGCGTCAGGGTGAGGATCTCGCACAGTAGTTCTCAGAGAAGCAGTGGGAAATTTTTTCTTCCGAAAACATTTTTATTTTATTTTTCTTTGCTTGTATTTACAGATTGATTTTAGAATTTATTTTACCTTCAGCAGCATTTTCAGTTTTGAAAAAGAGGGTGCACAAAATATCCATCTTTATTAGCATGGCTAGCGTAATCTGGAAACAAATCAAAGATGTCATTCATACTTTGCCGATTTCTCATTTGGCATTCTATAGAATGTCTAAAAAAGTGTTAAATATGAATCGTTTTATACATTGCCGGTTAATTTTAGGTATTCAAAAGAATGATGAATTTCGTAATTTGTTGGTAACACATTGCCGCATTGAAGAAAGACTGTCGAATCTCCATGGCCGAATGCTCATGGCACTGGTCTCGTGATCACGCGACTTGGATTCGAATCCCGCTAGAGACAATGCGATTAATAGTATATGTAAATACTTAATTCCTTTGATTTATGTTTTCCTTCATTTCATGTTCCAGAAGATACTGGACATTTCTTTAGTTTACCATACAAGTGTTCTGGACTTTAATTACTCTCTCCAGAAGAGTATTCTGGAACTTTCTCTACTTGAATAAAAGCAGAAGGGTTGTCAGCTACTGTATTCTCAGTTCTGAGTTCAGTTAATAAATTGGTTTAGCTCTACTTCTTGCGTGTGTCATTAAGTTCTATACTAAAGTATCTACGTGACATTCTTTGGTGGAGTCGCCGGGAGCGATTCCATTCAGCGTGGAAACCGATTTACGAAGAAGTAATCGCCGTAAAGGCTTTGAACCAGAATTTGGACTTTATCACGTACCACCCAGAAAGACCAGGGAAATGCCTGTAGAACAGGAAACTAAATCTGTCATCCTAACACCAACACAGCCACAATACAGAAATCCTTCTGTATTTAAAGGAGACGTGGGACAGGACCCAAACAAATGGCTTAAAGAATACGACAGACTGTCAAGATTCAACAGATGGGATGACATGACTTGTCTCGCAAATGTGTTCTTCTTCCTGGACGGCACAGCGAAACAATGGTTTGAAAATAATGAAGATAAATTGACTTCCCAGGATGTTTTCAAATCAATGTTGAAAGAGGTCTTTGGTAAAACACAACACTATGTAAAGAAAGCATAAGATGAGCTAAAGTATCGAGCTCAAAAATCTGGCGAAAGCACGCAGTCATACATCCAAAGCGTGTTGGAATTATGCCATCAAGTCAAACCAAATATGTCTTAAGAAGAGAAAGCGTCTCATCTTATGAAAGGAATCGCCGATGAAATTTACCAGGCACTACTGATGAAAGAAATAACCACTACCGAAGACTTTATTAAATGGTGTAGAGAAATAGAGGAGATGCAGCAAAAGAGGATTCGGGGAAGGAAATTTGAAAGGCTTCCAAATGTGGTACCAATGGCTGCAATTGACCAGCAATTGGATCTAGTATCACTGGTACGTCAAATAGTACGTGAGGAGGTCCAGCGCCTTATATCTCCAGTAGTTGATCCCGAACTCCAGAACAAAGGCATTGAAGTCATTGTTCGAGAGGTAGTGGAAAATGCTTTGGCTCCTTTGTCACAGACAACACCAGAGTGGACAAAGGTCAAACCAAGACGCCAATATACCTATGCTGACGTTGCCAGACGACCTATGTCCGTAGCACAGCAGCCACAGAGGAAGACAGATGTCTGGCGCACCCCTGATAGAAGACCCGTCTGTTTCCATTGTGGTCGCCCTGCCCATGTAGTTCGATACTGCCGAGATCGCATAGCTATTTTTGAGGCATATCGGACTACTAGGAGAGATTTCGGCCGTCAGACGTCGAATGAGGGATGCTATGCTGAGGAGTACAGCCGATCAGCAGCCCGAGGATTGTCGCCCAGCCCATCACGAGGACGATCGCGGACACGCCGCTACAGATCTCCGTCGCCATATAGAAGAACCAGTCAATCTCCTAGCCGGAGAAATGAGGAAAAGTAAGCGGTGCGACCATCCTTGGGGGTGAGGCCGCTAGTGACAAAAATCCTCCCATGCCGCAACATTGTGCCGCAAAGATGACCGGAAACAACATAGAAGTAATCGTCGACAATGAGCCAGTACCTGCCCGTGTGGACTCTGGAGCCTCTTTTTCTGTAATCTCCGAGAATTATCGTCGCCTACTGAAGAAAGTTATGTTTCCTACATCTAAAAATATTCTTTTAAAAGTCGCCGATGGAAATTACGTGAGATCAGTGGGAAAATGTACGCTTCGTCTCGAAATCAATGACCGACCTCAAGCTTTTGAATTTATTGTTTTGCCGCAATGCAATCACGATATCATCCTTGGTTGGGACTTTTTGGGCGCTTCTCAAGCTGTTATAGATTGTGACCGTTCGGAGCTCTTCTTTCAAGACGTCATTCGAAAATCTCAAACTCCAGACTCCAGCCGTTTATTCACGTTGGAAGATTATACAGTACCTGCTCGTTCTATCAAAAAGGTCACCGTCTTGGGCTGTAAGAGCCTTCGAGCTATTGATGTAATAGTAGAGGGAAATAGGATGCTCCTCTTGAACAAGTAAGTTGCTATTCCGTATACTATAGTTACGCTCCTTAATGGTAAAGCCGAACTATGGGTTGCCAACGGACAAGGGAAACCTCAGATCATCCCTAAAGGGATGTGCATCGGGTATGCCGAACCCTTACGCGAAGACTGCCTAAATACTATAGACGAATGATCGCTTTATTCCACAACCACTTCAAAGGCAAAGTTGGGTGTCATTGATTATACCACGATCATAGCTCCGGATTTGAGGATCGACCAAAAAGAAAGGATGTTTCATCTACTCCAGAGATTTTCAGAAATTTTCGATCAAGAAAGGACGTTCAAGAACGGAAACCAACTTAATGTTAAACACCGAATAAACACAGGCGGCCACTTACCTATTAGTCAGAGGGCTTACAGGGTGTCCCCATCCGAACGCCGCATTATCAGTGAGGAGGTAACCAAAATGTTAGAGAAAAACATCATTCAACCATCAGAAAGTCCATGGTCATCTCCAGTCGTCTTGTTCAGGAAAAAAGATGGAAGCTGACGTTTTTGTGTTGATTATCGCCGACTCAACAAAACTACCAAGAAAGACTTGTATCCATTCCCACGTATTGATGACACCTTGGATTGCCTGATGCGGGCAAAATATTTTTCGTCTATGGATCTCTACTCCGATTACTGGCAAATAGAAGTCGATGAAGCCGATCGTGAGATAACGGCTTTTATTACACCTGAGGGATTATACGAGTTTAAAGTGATGCCATTTGGCTTATGCAATACTCCTTCAACTTTTGAAAGGATGATGGATAATCTTCTGCGACATTTAAAATCGACAATGTGCCTTTGCTATTTAGATGACATGTGGTGTTCTCAGAAATATTCGATGAACATCTTCAGAGATTGAATACCGTCCTTCAGTGTATACAGAACTCCGGCCTTATTCTTAATCCAAAAAAATGTCGCTTTGGAGCACAAGAGATAAAGATCTTGGGACACCTAGTATCCAGTGATGGCGTAAGACCGGACCCAGAAAAAATAAAGGCCGTGAGTGACTTTGCTGTGCCTAGGAATATCCATGACATCAGAAGCTTTCTGGGACTTTGCTTTTACTATCGCCAATTTATCAAGGACCTTTGCCATAAAGTCGAACCACTACAGTTGTTACTGAAGAAGGACACAAAATTCTGTTGGGGACCTGAACAAGTGGAAGCATTTATTACCGTGAAGAAAGATCTTACCTCCGATCCTGTCTTAGGCCTTTACGATGAACTGCACCAACGGAACTTCACACCGACGCGAGTGGATACGGAATCGGCGCAGTATTAGTTCAAATCCAAGATGGGAAGGAAAAAGTAATAACTTATGCCTCGTGGACTCAGACGAAGGCCGAGAAAAACTATTCCACAACTGAAAGAGAATGTCTTGCGGCCATATGTCTTTGGAAAGGCTTTCGAGACCGTCACCGACCATCATTTCCTGTGTTGGCTTACAGGAATGAAGGATCCCTCTGGAAGACTCGCTAGATGGGCGCTGCGACTCCAAGAATACGACGTATCAGTGGTGTACAAAAGTGGAAAGAAACACAAAGATGCTGATAGTCTGTCCAGAAACCCATTAAAAGTCGATGCTTCATGGTATGGGGATTCCATAGGTGCCACTTTATTCACTAATCTCTCAGAAGAACAGATGAAAGATCCGGTATTGGCAAAAATGATGAGACCAACAAAGTACCAAAACAAGTAGCCTGGGAAACTTTGAATTAGTCGAAGGAGGCCTCTAGAAGAAGAATTTTGATCCGTCCGGAAGCAAATTCCTACCAGTGATCCCGAAGCATTTACGGCTCAGTATTCTAAAATCTTTTCATGACGACCCTAATGAAAATCTATTCCACAGAAGCCACCAGGTCATCTCGTGCTTATTTCAGCAGCTGCCGCTCCTTTCCATCGCGTCAGAGTCAACCTGCTAGGACGATTTCCAAAATCTAACGAAGGCAACCAATGGATTGTAGTATTCACCGATTATTTGACACGGTACGCAGTCACCAGAGCTTTACCGAGGCGGAAGCTACACAAATTGCCAAATTCCTACTAGAGGACATAATCCTGAAGCATGGAGCTCCACGAGATATCATTACAGACCGTGGGCAAGTTTTTCAGTCCAAGCTGGTGTCCGATATTAATCGACTGTGCAACATCACTCATCGAATGACAACAGCCTATCATCCGCAAACAAATGGCCTTACAAAACGATTCAACAAAACGCTAGCAGATATGCTTTCTATGTATGTTGATGTCGAACAGAAGAACTGGGACCAGATATTGCCGTTCGTCACATTCGCCTACAACACTGCCAAGCAGGACACGACAGGTTTTACGCCCTTCTACCTCCTACATGGGCGAGAAGCTGAAACGCCGTTGGATACGATGTTTCCTATCAGCCCCAACGAGTTCAGCCAAGAAGACGATTACGTTAGTCATCTGATCAATAAGGCAGAAGAATCGAGGCAATTAGCTCGTGCACGAACTCTCGAGGCTCAGCAGAAAGATCGCCGGCATTATGACTCCAAACATCGGATGGTGGCATACGAACCAGGGGATTTGGTGTGGAGTTTTATTCCAGTTCGAAAAAAGGGGCTTTCTGAGAAGCTACTCAAGAGGTACTTCGGCCCTTATCAAGTCTTGAGGCGGTTGTCTTACGTCACCTATGAAGTAGCCGATTTCGATCCTAATTCTAGAGGGCGGAAACCGAAAGAAGTTGTCCACGTTTTACGCATGAAAACATACCAAGACCCAGAAGTATAAGACGACCAACATTCTTATAAAATAATGCAGTTTCCGGAAAGAGACATTTCTCAATAGACTATTCACCGTGAAGACACGAAAACTTATACTGGCCCTGTGACTCGATCGAGAGCTAGAACCACACAATGAAATTTCATAACATCGAGACGCTGTTCTTCTAAGGAGGGAGCAATGCCGCATTGAAGAAAGACAGTCGAATCTCCATGGCCGAATGGTCATGGCACTGGTCACGTGATCAAGAGACCTGGGTTCGAATCCCGCTAGAGATAATACGATTAGTAGTATATGTAAATACTTAATTCCTTTATTTTATGTTTTCCTTTATTTCATGTTCCAGAAGATACTGGACATTTCTGTAGTTTACCAGACAAGTGTTCTGGACATTTCTTACTGTCTCCAGAAGAGTATTCTGGAACTTTCTCTGCTTGAATAAAAGCAGAAGATTTGTCAGTTACTGTATTCTCAGTTCTGAGTTCAGTTAATAAATTGGTTTAGTTCTACTTCTTGTGTGTGTCGTTAAGTTCTATACTAAAGTATCTACGTGACAATATAAATTGCCACTTACTCACATACTTTAAAATTTAATAGGACTGAAGATGGACGATATCATAGTGAATCTTTGAGCATCAGTAGTAGCTTCAAAATTTGAGCTGTTTAGTTGATGGTCAAAAACATATTAAAATATAAAACAGAATTTCCAACAACTCTTACGGTTGTTCAAAAATTACGTTTATAATTTTATTAGGAAAGGGTGACCATCATTTGTAACATTGCAAGAAGATACAAATCAAATTAAAAAGCATTTAAAATGTGAGATATAGTTCGATAACGGATTGTAAGACCTTTTGCGCTTTTGCGGATGCGTTAGGATGGCTTTAATTCATCAAAACAGGGGTGAAAGGAAAGACGTAAGGAGGAGATGTTTATATTTAACAATGGAGATTTGCGGTTTTATGAGACGTAAACGTTACAAATAATTAGTAATACAGAAGGAAAAAGGCACTAATGCACAGTAAAACATTTCAGAGTAATTTTTATTTAATGTAAGGGGCATAAATATTAAATTTTGAAAAATAAATGAAAAATTTTAAATTTGGTAAATACATTTTTACAAAATAATAATGGTCTTTTTCATATTAAAATGCTTTTTTTATATGTTATTGAATTTTTTTGACAATATTTTAAGATTCAAAACAATGGATAATCCAGAGTTTATTCTATTTAAAACATTCATTTTCATGTAAGGAATTGCTGGAAATACGGAGTCTCTTAAAAATATTATAAATATAATCTTTTAAATACATGATATTTTATATATTTTGCTATTAGAAAACATTATTAATGATTTTTCTACTTGAGAATATTATTATTTTTAAATATATAACAGGAAATAATTACTAAAATTTTCTTCGTATCACTCCTGAAACCTTTTTTGCCATTTGAACAAGACATATCAATACGAAATTTTGATTTAAAATAAAATGCACAGAAACGACACGATTAGTGATAAAAGTATATAATGAGGGAAATCCAATTTCAAAGGTGAATACCGGAAATGTGCTCATCGTTCCGCGTCTCACCCATTAATGAGATGAAATCGTCGAAATGTGGTCGTCTCAGAATCCATTGACGAACAGTGTCTAAATAATCAGAAATACACAGTTTTTATGGATTAATAACAAAAATATATACATATGTAATGGATTAAATTTTTAATTTCTAGAAATTTTCTCGAATATTTTACCATTTTTATTTTTAAGTATTTAAACCAGAGGGAGTGACATCCTGAAACTTCCCCGCACACATTCTCATAATGGTGTTATCTCAGAAAATTCCCTCCATGGAATTAGCGTACGACAGCTACAAAATATTAGTTTTTGAAGCAAATTCAGCATTTTTACTGAGTCTTCCGCATACTCCTTGGCGAATATTTTGGCTTTTTCATCCCTAGCATGCCATTAATAGTATACGAAATCGATACAGCATATTTTAAACGAGTTTCTCCTAACCAAATAAAACAAAAATTTATTACAATTTTAGTTTACAAAATATCGTACCAAATTTGATATATTTATATCATTCCATTTCTGACTTATCGCGTTTACATATATGTTAAGATACAGACCGACAGATAGTCAACTCTTTGTTGGATTTGGCTCAAAATTTGACACTATAAATGCTAAATCTGCGCACCGATTATTATCTATCCAGCTCTCTTCGATTTGTAATTATCGTAGTAACTTATATTTGAGCAATCGGCCAGACGGACTTCCTCTAAACAGATTTTACTCAAAATTTGATAAATATAAACAAATTTGGTCTGAAGACTGTTCATCCGTCTGGCTCTAAGCGTTTTTCAGTTATCTTTGTCTCAGACTAACAGATGGATATTTGCAAAAAATATGTTTTTCGAACTCGGGTAGGTCAAAAACGTAGAAATTCGTTAAAATCTCGAGTTCGAATTTTTTGACAATAACCGTACTTTCGTTATGCTACGTATACGAGAAAGAAAAAAACTAAAAACAGAGTAATGCAAAATATTATTATTAATAATAATTAATGAATTAAAAAAGTACTTTCACAGAAAATATCACTTAGCTATAGGCAAATTCGTCTAAAAACGCGTGCTCGAAGAGAAATCATCATAAACAGCAACACTGTATTTTCCATAACTGAACATCCAAAATAAAATTTTAACAAAAATGTTTCTAAAAGTAAATTTAAGGAAGTTAGTTCAGAAAGTTAACAATACCTTTCTATACTATAATCAAAAGCTAATGTTTTTTAAAAATATCACTTTCACTTAAAAATCTGGTAGGGAAATCTCAAATTGTGAACCTGACTTTCCGAACAATGCGCTCCCTTCTATCTCAGGAATGCAAAGTAAACTAATATACAGATTCAAACTAAGGTTTCTATTCTTAAGTTATTACAGAAATTCATGTATAACAATGTCCACTCTAGAAACAAAATACGTGCAGGTTTATCAACCTGAAAGTTCCTCTAAATTATAAGCAAATGTGGACCATTTTCAACTGAGAGCTCTTCAGAAGAATGATTGTTGTGGCGGCGGTAGGCCTAATACCGGCGGTATGCTCGCAAGTAATAAATCGTCGATAGTGTACTATTCGAAGTAATGGACTTAGTCCATATTAATTATAAAAATAAATTTATTTCAATTAACACAGATATTGAAGGATCAACAGTTACAAGGAAAGCAAAAACATGCCTATTCTGTATGAGTAGGACTGGTAAAGTGAAAGTATGTTTTAACAAGATATAGGATGAAGACACCACAAATTGAAACAGAAAGTGGCAGGTGGTACAAACAGTAATCAAAATCAAAAATTATGGGATAAGAAAGACTTTTATCTCAGCAGCTATATATAGCGATATCGATCGTTGTAGGTAAAAGAAAATAGTACATGTCTCTTTTACCATAAACCTCTGATTTAAGGAATTGGATTGAGACGGTTGATAAGGGATCGGAAGCCTTTTTTTTTTTAAATTTTTGTAAAGAACGATTTTTAGAATTATATTTACCGAATTAATACTTACAGGGTTATAAGTTAGCCACTTACTTTGAAATATGCTGGGTGATCGGTGAATTTCTTTGAATTCAAAACGACGTCTCGTATAGTTATGGAAGAAACGTGTAGCTACAGTAAAGTGATTATGGTGAATTAATTGAGACAGATTACTACGGCAAAACAAGAAAATAACTAAAAAAATAAAGGGGATCGACTAAAAAAGTCCAATAAGAAAAATGTACGCTATCCCATAAAAATATGCAGGAAAAAAACATTCATCGCGTTACCTAAAACTGGCAAAGATATTTCCGATTAAAATAGTGAATTTTCCTTGACTTGCAAAAGCCATAATTCTAAATTTAAAAAATGTATTCTAGGGAATCAGCCCCTCACCATGCATTTTTTAAAGTTATTATATTTGTTTATTTTCTTCATGGTTTAAATATTACCTCCTCGTTGCACGATTAGGAAAAAAACCGTAAGAAAGTATTGTTACAAATCTGCAATGTTGCTACCCAGCACGGTTGATTCAATTACTGGAAAGACCGGTTTACGGGGAGCTGTGTTGGGTGCTGATTAGCTACCGAGTCAGTGATCCCAGAGTTTGGCGACAAAGTTTATAACAAAATAGATAATACTGGAAGCTTCCAGAATTTTAGCGATTGAGCCAATAGGAACCGAGATATGACTGATGAAACGAGTCATAATCGTGGAAAGAGTCAGTGCCGAGTATTTGGATCAGTCCAGCGAAGAGCAAGCCTTGTGTGGAGCTCAAGCGATTGCTGAATTGAGCTGTGTGCTGAGACCTGGTGTGTATTATGGAAGCAGTTTGGAGTCGGTAGTTAGATACAGACAAAGTGAGGAGACAGTGAAGAATCGCAGGCGTTTCGAGAGACCGTACAGAGACGCTACGCAGATTCCCTATATATTTACAATTAATTCCATAAAACTTTTTTTTTTCATGATTGTTTCTTTTTGTCAAGCAGGATTTCAAATATTTTATAACAAATTCAATTTTATAAGTAATTAAATTAAAGTCATACTTCAAAAAATCGCAATATATAACTTTTGATATTTCTACTATTCAAATACCCAAGAAAATGTGTAAAACATGTTACCTTTATTTTCAAGCAAAAAAAAAAAAAAAAAAAAGACTTGCGCTGATTTTATTATAAGCAAATATTATGAATAAATCAATCAAAAAGCTCGAAAGGTCTCTCTCAAACTCTTCTGCATAAATTTTTTAACCTTGCCCAAAGTCCTGAACGTTCAATGTATTTATATCAACGTTCCATTTCAAAATAGCATTAGGCTATTCTAGAACGAATATCGTAATTTTGAACCCCTATTAGATGATGAGGGCAAA